>FXXK01000816.1:58234-72951 GCA_900184695.1 Betula pendula | reverse complement strand
GAATCAAGGAAGGTTTTCTTTATGAAGACATGAAGATGGTAAAATGCGAACTAACTGATCCAAATGGGAGGAGTCCTTAAATAGGTTCCAAAAATATTAAATTATACAATAAATAGTGCTATATAGTGCCGGCTTTTTTTAACAATAATTTTGTGACCTTCTTTTGTCAAAAGGAAGATGTTTTATCTGATTTTTTTTTTTTTTGTCAAAATTCACATAATAAATTCATGACCTTCTTTTGTCGGAAGCAAGATGATATGTCTGATATCCTTCGTCAATAGTAAAATTATTTAGTCATTAAACAGTAATTATGTGATATCTTTTGAGATTCTCTACGATTTTTTTTAATGTTTCTGACGAAATTGTCTTTTGAAAAGAAATGAAAATTTCAAATCTTATCTATGAACAATGCCAATCTGATAAGTTATGATTTGAAAATGGAGTCTTCTTCGTCTTCTGCGTCTTCATCTTGACATTTGGGATAAAGCTTCTAATAATTTCTTCTTTTATGTATATATGCATATCAATGAAATCTATGTAATGCTCATATATTTGAAACCAATATAATACAAGGCATCTTAAATCAAACTCATCCAATAGAATGGGAGATCCGATTAATAATTACAAACATTCTCAATACTCTCTCATAGTTCATGGTTTAGATCATGCAAAAAAGTGAACGAGAGTGCCAATGGCACACAATTTAGTCTAATGGGTTACTTCCCACTCCATAGCAGGACTCGTGCTTGCAATTATTCTTCTCCTAAATATTATTCAAATTGGTATCTTGTCTAATATCTTTTGTGCTTCTGTCTCTTCTATTTGGATAATGATTTGCCCTTCCATTTGTAATGCCCTGTTAATTCGAGAGAGAGAGAGAGAGATTCAGGGGCAAAACCGGTAATTGATGTTCTTCCGTTTAACTAGGCCCAAAACCCAAACGGGATACAGCCCACAAGGCCCGCACCTATCCAGACGGCCCAGAAGAAATGAAGAAAAAAAATAATACAAAAGAAAAGGAAGAAGAAGAAGAAAAGAAGCTTTACCTTCGGGAACAAGTAGTAGAGCAAAAGTGGGAAATCGCTCATTCGATCTTCCTCTCTCGCTCTTTGTAAATTTGTGTTCCTCCGTGAAATAGAATTCCGATGGCAACAGCTATGGTAGAAGATTCGAGCTTCGAGGACGACCAGCTCGCTGCCATGACCACCGAAGAAGTCGTCCGAGCCTCTCGTCTTCTCGACAACGAGATCCGCATCCTCAAGGTCCCCTCTCTCTCTCTCTCTCGCTATTACATGTATATGTTTGAAAGAGCGAGTTAGGGTTTTGTAAGGGTTTGTGTGGGGTTTTTTTTTGCCCTTTATTTTTGTCTCTGCAGTAAGATCGTTTATTTCATATGACCGTTTTATTGATAAAAAGTTCCAATTTTTATATGTATTTTAATGTAATGTGTTTTTCCCCAATATATAATTTTGAATGACTTTCGATTTCATTTGTTTTACTTTGGTAATGTGTTTGTGTGTATGTTTCATTGCTATTTCTATATTTATATAATTGTTTTTGGAAAAGAAGTTACAGCTTTTGTTTATACTTTTATGGATCATCTCTGTTAGTCTATGGATTTGTGTGAATTCTCAGGGTTTTTTTTTTCTTCGTATTTTTGTTGTTGATTGGAAGCTATGGTTTTCTTTCTTCTTTATTTCTGCGAATTTGTAATAAAAATTAGTTGTGTGGATTTCTTGCGTGATTGAAGGAGGAGTTACAAAGAACAAATTTGGAGTTAGATTCGTACAAGGAGAAGATAAAAGAGAATCAAGAGAAGATTAAGCTTAATAAGCAGTTGCCCTACTTGGTCGGCAACATTGTTGAGGTAAATTATCAGGCTCTATCGCTCTTAATTTTATGCTAAGCGTTTTTTTTTCTTTTTTTTTTCTCTGTTTACGTTTTGATTGTGACTAATTTATTTTATTTTTTATGAAAATCCTAATATTTGGTGCCATAAATATGTAGTTTAGGTTCATATCTAACTGTGAATGACAGTATGGGATATCCAATTGACCCTTTAGTACTGGGGATATGGGTTTTTTTTTTGCCCTTTTCTTATAAATGTTTGTTCTCATGGGTGTTCTTTTCACTATCAAAAGTAAGACTATGGTGGAGAAGAAGGGTGATTCTGAACTTGAATGCGAGGCAAAACAAAATTAAACGAGAAGAAGCATAGAATCTCGTTCAAGTCATAACGAAATCCATGTGAGAGACACTTCTGGAAAAAAAAAATGCAGAAGACAATCTTATAGACTTAAGAGTTCTAAAGATAATTGATATGTATAAATGAAAGAATTTATTTAGATCTTGAATCCAGCAAGTATTTATTAAAATTATTTCCATGTTTGTTTACTTCCGAAAAGTGTGCCAAAAACCATGTGATGAGGATTAGAGCGGTTCTGAGCCAGTAACAACTATTTGGACACCCACTTCTTGTTGCTCAATACTGCAAATGTTTATTGATCTCATTCTGAATTTTGCTGGTACTTTGGATAGTGTGCCTTAAGTTATTATAGTTATTTGCTTGTTGTAGTGGACTCTAATTGCAATCTTGTGTGTTTTTAGATTTTGGAAATGAACCCAGAGGATGAGGCTGAGGAAGATGGTGCAAATATTGACCTTGACTCACAAAGGAAGGGAAAATGTGTTGTGCTGAAAACATCTACTCGCCAGGTGAGCTAGCATATTACTCTAAATACTAGTTCTTCTATTTTACTAGTGGAGTCACCAGACGTGGTTTAATCTTATTCAAACTTTTCAAGTTCTGCTAAATGCTATTTAAGCAGTTTTCATGTGTTTTCTTATGTTAAGCTTTCCAGTTATGGAACTTAATTACTTATCAAAAAAAAAAATTGGTTATGTAACTTATGTTGCTAAGAATCTTGAATGACAATAAGCAGTCTATCTAAGTGTTGATAGTTGCTCTTTTCTTTTCGGATCAGGAATAATTTGTCATGGGCATCACTGGGAATCCTTAAACTTTGATGGCACTTACTTTTCGTGCAATATATATGTGTCGGTTGAGTATTTAGCTCCACCCAACAGATGTCTTAACAAGTCTTAGGACTCTTGTGAAATCTAGATCTTGACGCTGTTATACTTGCTGATACTGGTAGTAGTGGTAAACCTTTTGCACTAATACTGTATGTGTTCACAAATTTTTATCTTGGATCTTCCTCTAGCTGACTTGTATGTCCAAATATTGCCAATGTTTCTACTTTTTTTTATTATTATTCAATTGATTAGGTTGTCAGTTTGGTTAAAAAATATGATCATGTGTTTGGGACCAAGCAATATGCAATTGTTATGTCTCTTGGATTTGAATGTGCTGCTATAATCGGCAAAGTCCTGCCTCTTGATGGATGCATTTTGTATTCTTAACCATCAGGGGACCATCATCTGTGTTGTGGTGGTCTACATTAGTCAAGATGCACTTGGTGTAATCAACCCCCCCCCCCTTTCAAAAAAAAAAATGCAGCTTACCTAGTTTATTGTGTTGTTACTTGCTCTACAAGTGTAAGATTGCTTTCTCTTGATCTTTTCTCTTTGGTATTTTTGAGTTGCCTGGAACCAAGAGCGGTGAGTAAGAATTTGGTAAATATGCAAATTAGTTTTTTTTTTTGGCCTGTTAAACTTGAAGAAGAAAAATGTAAATTTTTTTGTCGTCTTGGTTTCATGTATTGAAGAAACAAAATAATCTGTATTCCATTTGACTGCAGACTATCTTTCTTCCTGTTGTTGGGCTTGTTGACCCTGATAAGTTAAAGCCTGGTGATTTGGTCGGTGTGAACAAAGATAGTTACTTGATCTTGGATACGCTGCCATCCGAGTATGATTCTCGAGTAAAGGCTATGGAGGTTGATGAAAAACCGACTGAAGACTACAATGACATTGGAGGGCTGGAGAAACAGGCAAGTTTCTGATACTCGGCACGATCCTAGGATAACTCCTTTTTTGTTTATTGTTATGTTCCATATATAGATTCCTGGTGATTCAAGTTGGTTATGGTTGCAACAGATCCAAGAATTGGTTGAGGCCATTGTTTTGCCCATGACACACAAAGAGCGATTTCAGAAATTAGGAATTCGTCCACCTAAGGGAGTGCTCTTGTATGGACCTCCTGGAACTGGGAAGACTTTAATGGCCCGTGCTTGTGCAGCACAAACAAATGCCACTTTTCTTAAGTTGGCAGGCCCCCAACTAGTCCAGGTAGGAGACATGTTGTTATGCTGTTTATTTCTGCATTCTTATGGATGAATACTTATAATTACTTGTTCTGAGAAGGTCTTTGATATGCTTCTATTAGATTTCTATTTTCTTGCACTTTTTGGCGTATGATTTTACTTTTATGCATATATGCTGATGCCTGATACCTTGATTATATGGATATCTCATCTTTATCATCTTATAGTGCATCTGAGGTCCCATTCTTATCAGAAAGTACTTGAGCTGTAATTTTCCCAGCTTAAAAATTCAACTAATTGTGTACCATATCCATTGTTATACTGCAATTAATGTGGAATCTTTATCTTCTAAATTGGTCTTACATGAAGTAACTGAACTTGATTTGTCTGAAGATGTTCATTGGGGATGGAGCAAAACTTGTTCGTGATGCCTTTCAGCTAGCAAAGGAGAAGTCTCCCTGCATCATTTTTATAGATGAAATTGATGCCATTGGCACAAAACGGTTTGATAGGTATGCTGTACCTTATTTCCGCAAGGCAGTAATTTTTGTGTTTACATCTGCTTGATTTTTTTTTCTGAACCTTAGTGTTCTTGATTTTGTTGGGGTTGGAATAGGTTTGTTTATTGATTAAGAGCTTTTGTGATTAAAATGCATTTTGTCTTTGATTGCAGTGAAGTGAGTGGAGATAGGGAGGTGCAGCGGACAATGTTAGAATTGCTTAATCAGCTCGATGGCTTTAGCAGCGATGACCGGATTAAGGTTTCTCTATGCTTTTTTTTTATTCCTTTAGTTAGTCTCATTTCATGGGTGCCATCTTGAGCACTTTAAAAGTGTTGAATTTTGTTGGAGCGTAGTGTTTGGGTTCATGAAATTTGTGATATGAAGAAGCTTCGTTAAAAACTCCACTCTGTGGGACCCAGACTAAAACGTATTCAGTTTAGTGCCTCAGATGATAATTTACAGGCAGTGGCACTTGATTTAATTTTACTTGTCTATTTTGGACCATCAATTGACAAATTTTAAATGCAACTCTTAGGTGATAGCAGCAACAAATCGTGCTGACATCTTGGATCCTGCCCTTATGCGTTCTGGTAGATTAGATCGTAAAATTGAGTTTCCACATCCCAGTGAAGAAGCAAGAGCTCGTATCTTACAGGTGAGTTTTCCAGGAGTGCTTTCTTTGATGATTCTGTGCATTTAGACATTGCTCTGTGCAGGATTCTCATTAAATCCTTTTCCTTGATATATTAGATCCACTCGAGGAAGATGAATGTTCATCCAGATGTAAATTTTGAAGAACTGGCTCGGTCTACTGATGATTTCAATGGGGCACAACTAAAAGCTGTTTGTGTGGAGGCTGGCATGCTAGCCCTTCGCCGTGATGCAACTGAGGTGCGCACTTTCATAATTTTGCAAGCTGTTGCCCATTTGACAAATTTAGATTAGTTTCATTAATCAAGGGAAAGGTGACTGTGATAACTTGGCCTTTTGGGGTCTGAACTTGGCCAATAACTAGAGCAATTGAGGGATTGCTTCAATTGGGGATGTAGGACTTCTCTTAAATTATGTTTGGTACGCGGAATAATTATTCATTAGAATAACCTTTATTAAGAATAGAAGAAGTAGAATGGATTAGCTTTGGAATAGTCATTCTCTTAGCCATGAGGAAATGAATATTTATTAAATTGAGGGAATAGAAATTGAGATAAATAGCTACTCTCTCAATTTAAGAAATAGTCATTTTCTCATGGCTTTGATGATGACTATTTCAAGTATTAAAACATATGTATACTTTAACACCAAAACTATTTATTTGAATAGCCATTCCGCGTACCAAACATACCATTAGTGTTTTAGCTATCCATTATGTCATCATGGGTCACATTCTTTTGCTTGTATTAGAGGCCATCAAGCTTCTTTTTTATTTTTTTCTTTTTTTTGTTATCTTCATTTTGATCTGCCGTGATAAGAAGTCCTAATCAGAGTGTTGATTTGTACAATTTCAGGTGAACCATGAAGACTTCAATGAAGGTATCATTCAGGTCCAAGCAAAGAAGAAAGCAAGCTTGAATTACTATGCATAGACTGGAAAGTGGGAGGATCCGGTTTGATCAAGTTCATCACAAGTTTACATCATGCACATTCCGGACTTCTGGAATAGTATATTATTCAAGCTTAGGCCAAGAAGAAAAGCAAAGCTATGAGTTAGGAACTTGTTCAGAGGAGCCAAGACCTTTCTTTGTATTGTGTAACTTGGTGACATTTTATCTTTTTATAAGACCACTGGGCCATGTCTTCAGCAGTAGACCATAAATTATCAATGTAGTCAAACTGTGTTTCCTTGCAGTTTTTTACATATGGTTGACATGTCAAAGGGTTGTTGGTCTGTGACGATCTCCATTGGATTGTTGATTGGAAGACTACTATATTTATTTTTCTTGAAGAGGTTTTTTCTTCTTCGTTTTCATTATTTTTACCTTCACTTTCATTCTCATTATCACTCATCACGTTTGCTGCGTGAGAACAGTCAAAAGATTGATTATCCTCATTATCAGAAACAAACAAAATTGTTTCATGGTGAAAATGTGTTAAGAGATCTTCATATTCAAAATAAGTTGTTTTTATCTTTTTAATTATTTCATCAAGAAAGTTGGATCTATATAAATGTCTGCGGTAGTCTTTTAACATTTTCATATTCAGTATAATTATCTACCATCAGTTAAGAGATAGAGTTGAATAAACAAGCTTAAAAATGTTCTTTTGAGGACCAGATAATAGATGGTTGGACTCAATTCTTGAATTATGGTGAATAATAATAAGGAAAAAAAAAAAAGAAAAGAAGCAAAGTCAGTTCTTGTGATTACGCCAGTTTGCAGCTTTCTCTAGTATAAAAATGTTTTGGCAGCTTCTCTGTCGAATGCCAAAATAACAAATCTTGCATCCGACTTTCTTCTGATTTATTGACGAAACTGTTGAATGCCATGTAGATAGCAATCAAATTATGACACATGTCATCCATAATAAAAAAATAAAAAAATAATTTTAGAAATCATATTTTTATAAGGAAAAAATTATATTTAATTCTTAAATTTTTATCTAATTTAAATTTAGTTCTTGAATTTTTAATTTTAAAAATAAAATCCTTAAGTTTTACTCAAGTTTTAAATTAATTCATCTATCACTTTACGGTCAAAGTTTTGTTATGTGTATCTCTTTTGATATGTCAGGGTCTATTTCAACATCAAAATTAATAGTTTTTTCTTTAACGTTACAAATTTAGAAAATTAAGATGACAAAAAAGATAATTTTTGTTTTTGAAGTTTGAACTTTTATTTATTATTTATTATTATTATTGATAATTTGGCGCTTAACAATATAACATTAATATTTGGTGTTGATATGAACTTTAACGTGTTAATTAAGACACACGTGACATATGACAAACCATTTATTTTGACAGAAAAATAATAGAAAGACCTATTTAAAATCTAGGCAAAAGTTAAAGACCATATTCTTAAAATTAGAAACTCAATGAATAAATTCAAATAAGATAAAAACTTATGAACTAAATATGATTTTTCTCTTTTTATAATACAAATATCTCATAATGCTGACATAACAGTTCTAACTAATCATGAGATGAATTCTTATTAAAAATTAAAAAATTCAAAGGTTAGTTGAGACCGTACATTAGCTTTTTGAGGAATAAAACTGTTGTATATAACATTACTCTAAAAGATATATAATAAAAAAAAATGTAGATAAACCACACCGTTTTGTTCATCAAAATAACCCCTCAAATTCTCAAAAATTATATCTTTAAGTTTCACACATGCAACATGATAGCAACATTGCCCACAAGTCGATTTAAACAACAAACAATGTCCTTCACTTAAGGAATTTATACTCCACTGGTACCAAAGGAAAAGGAGAAGAAAGACTAGATAACTTAGAACTAGAACTCAATAGAATAAAAACCCTCATAGCTTGTTTTGGTAGGCCAATGTTTAACACTTGACTTCCTTCAACCCATAGGCAAGGTAGATAAAGGTCGGATCAGTGGCACCTTCCTTGTAATATGCAAAGACCAAACTGCCATCGTCATGCATGCTTTCCCCAACAAAACTGCCACAAAGATGAACTCACCTAATTAGCAGTCTTCCCACAAAAGAGGAAGAAAAAAGAAAAGAAAGAGGAGAGACAGTAATTCTGCACAATTATGAATACTTTCGAAGCAGGAGCACATACAATTGGAGGTCACTGATCTTTGGAAGGAGGTACTTGATCGCTCCCTCAATGTGCTTCTTAAACAACGCTTGCTGCTCTGGCTCCAATTTGGCTGCCAGATTCTTGATGTATCCTTCATGAATGTGACAAACTGCTTCTTCTCAAAAGGAGGTTGTTCCTGCAGATAATACAAAACCTTTTGCTCAACAAATATCCTGACCGGTAACAAATAATATAATAGCTACCAACAGCAGCAAGCTTTCTCACCTGAAGCCTAAAGGTATCAACGATGTCAACAACCTTGACATGTTGGTCATCAACACCTTCATCCTCATCTCCACCTTCTGCCGAAGGGTTTGCCCCAATGTTTACATCGACTGCTCCTTGAACAACCACTGCCACATAACAAAACATATCCCAAAGTTAGATTATCTAATTGCTGTGCATACATTTTTTTTTTAAACCATAGCCACAAAACACAACATAACAATACCAGAGGTTCAAGCTCGCAATCCCCTCAAAAGCACAAACTAATATGACACCAAAAATTATGGACAACAAAAACTCAGAACTAACAAATAAAAAGAATTCCAACCTTTCCTTCCACTTCCCACAGCATCCCATTCTCAATTTCCTTGTATGGGAACGAATCGGATAGAAGCTCATCACCTGAAATTTCATCAATGAAGATCAGTTTGCAGCTCACATATTATGATATTTCCAAAGTAATTTCCCATCTATGATCTAAAGGTCCAGATGTGGTTCAAGAATATAACTAAAGAATAATGTCATTCTCACAAAGGTATCTTAAGAAACCACAACCAAATAAATATTAACATAGGAAAGTTAGCAACCATAGCAAAGAAACTGTTGGGAATTGGGCCACCCAAATTATTAAAGCCCACCGAAGAGATGATATTGATCCAAGAGGCAACAAAAGCCCAATAAACCGAGACCCAGTATTAGGGAACCGATTCCCTATTAACCAAGAGAGGAATGCGGGAGTCATTAAAAATGCACACAACCTCTAATGGATAGCAAAGATAAACTTCAAGGAGTGATCCCGACCTGGCCATTTCGGGATCCACTTAAGACTCCCGGGATCATTTCCGGACATTCTGGGATCCACCCAAGATTCCCGAGATCACTCCCGACCATTCCAAGATCCACCCAACAAATCCAAGATCACTCCCGGCCATTCCAGTATTCACTTGTGGAATACAAAGCTTATAAAAGGAGAACACTATACCTAGCGTAAGGGGATTCTTTTCTCTCTAATCCAGGCAAGAGCAAACTCTTAGAATAAACAACAGAAGCTTTAAAAACACACACAAACACAAAGTACACAGTAGTTATGTGCAAGCCACCATTTAATTTATTAGTGACATAAAACCCAAACAACATGATAAGCCAATAGCCGTTGCTGAGGAAATTGTAAAAGGGGGGAAAAGAAAAAAGCCAAAAACTTTGAACCCAATATTTGGTTTGTCTCGATTTTCTTAAATTTAGAAGCCCAACCCGACTAATTCATCATATCACACCATGTCAATTGCACAGAAATTCTTCCTTCAATAATAGAAACATATATAACAAAAAGGCCCAGTGATTAAAAAATCAAAATTGTAATTTGTTCCTTACCCATCGGTTTCTCAACAGGCAAACAGACCATTAGTTAACAAACAAGAAAACTCAAACTCTAGCCACCACAACTGAACAAACTAAAAATCAGAGTGAGAGAAACTAAAATATATTAGATCTGATTGGCAGAATTTCCCAGATCCTTAAACTTAAAAAAATTAAAAAAACATGTAGAGAATCTAATGAATAGTTGAGCTTCAATTAGCTCACACATCGAAAACTTTCACCCTTTCACGCTAAAATAGAATCAAGCCCAGAAAACAAAATTCGCAAATTTTACGTCCAAGAAAGTACCAGACAAAATTCTAATCCGAAGAATTTTTATATAGAGACATAGCAAAAACCCTATAAACCAATTCGAAAGAAAGAGATTATAATTGAATAAACTAAATTAAATTTTTCTTTTAAAAAAAATAGAGATAAAATTTTACCTGTGAGAAGATCCTGGTAAACTAGCATGGTTGCAGAGATTTTGATATTTTTCTCTGCAGATTTTGTCCAAACAAGCGAAGTGTGAGAGCTTAAAAGGAGTTTCGGGGGCCGTAGAGGCGGTGAATATATAGAGAGGGAGGGCTAAGACCTAGAAAGAGCAAGGGTGGTGAATTTACCAGGTTGGGTCTCGATTTTGTTTGGTATTACAGTAGTCCTCTTCTGAATCTAGTTTGAGTATAGGAGACGAAGTAAGAGGCGATGAATTACCAAAATAGGTCCTAGTTGTATTGAAATTCCAATGCTGTCCTCCTGCTATATTTAAACCGACAGAAGCAGTGAAATTCTGTTAAAATACACATTTTTATTTTAACTACATTAAACTATGTTTTTATCCAATTCTCTATGTTTTTTTAAATTTATTTATTATTTATTTTTATTATATTCTCTTTTCAAGATCCGTTTATTCACTTTCGTCTCCAACAAACTTGACCTTCCAAACAAATCTTGAATATTTTGAGGAGTAAAATGTAATTTACCCTTCTTCTTTTTTAAGTGAAATTGTTTAAAGAAATCTATTATGTGCTATCCCTGAGGAATTGGAAATTTATCATGCGGTATCTCATTTAGGCCGTACCAAAGCACCGGGTCCAGATGATATGACTGGTTTATCTANTCAAGTAGAAGACAATTACTACTGTTAAGAGCATCCTAACGAACATCCTAACGAACTTCTCAAAGCTTCACTAAATTCGATGAGAAAAATGTACTTTTTTCCATTTTAAGTATCACTTTCTCATACATAACAAACTCTTTATCTGGCAGCCTATGGAGGCTTGGTTCGTTCGTAACCCAGTCTTCTCTATCAGCCTCCTCCCCTTGGTTTCCTTAAAGCCAACTTTGATGTAGTTATCCGGCCAAGCTTTGCAGTAGCAGCTGCTACTATCCGGGATCACCAGGGAAACTTCTTGGCCGTTCATTCCTTGCGGCTACCAGTGGTTGATGCAAGCAAAGGGGAAGCGTGTGCTGCTTTGCTGGCAGTCAGGATAGCCAAGTCTTTGGGCTGCTCTTCTCTTCTTCTCGAAGGTAACTCCTTGCTCACTATCCTTGCTGTGAATGAGCCTCACTTCAGTGCAGACCGGAGCTCAGAGAATATTCTGCTGGATGTTAGACATTCTCTGTCGTCTTTTGCTGTTTGGAAAGCTTGTAAAATTTCTCGATGCGCAAACATTTGTGCGCAACTTGTAGCTAGATGGGCCGCTTCAAACCTTGTGTTTGGATGCATTCCCACGTCTTCTTTTTTCTTGTCTTCTATTCAGTGCGGTATGCAAGACCTCCCTCTGTAGTCCTTTTCCCCTTCCCTGATTTTGTTTAGAAAAAAAAAAAAAAAAAAAAAAAGAGACAAACTCTTTAATATTTACTTACTTTACTTTTTTTTTATTATTAAAGCTTCCACTAACTTCTTATCTCACTTTCTTTTAAAACTCGTGATGCCCAAAGTAAACCAGGAAAATGCCCAAGATAAGCAACAAAATGTCGAAATAGGAAAGAGACTTAAATGCAGTAGGAGAAAATTAAAACTGAAACAAACATCCAGAAAATGCCCAAGTAGAGAGCTTCTGTATGGTGCGAAGGAGTGGAGATAAGAGTGAGAATAAGAGCGAGAGAGAGTCGTGAGGGAGAAGGAATATTATGGAATGATAATAGTTTTGTTTTTCATATTTTGAGAGGCTTTTACTCTAAAATAGAAAGAAGAAACTTCCAAAGGACTCCTGAACTTTTACGTAATTTGAAGAACCCTTAATCTTTAATTTGTCTCAATTTCCCACTGAACTTTCAAATTTCTATCAGAAGACCCTATTTTGTCTGTTTTTTCCGTTAAATTTTTGGAAATTCTCAAAATATCCTTATATTTTAAACAAAAAAATTATAAAAAAAATTTAACCCTAAAATGAGGGTATTTTTGGAAATTTTAAAAATTTTAACGGTGAAAACAACGGAATTGAGTCTTCTGATAGAAAATGAAAGTTCGAAGAGTGAAATTGAAACAAGTCAAAGATTGAGGGTTCTTCAATCGCGTGAAAGTTCAGAGGTCCTTTGTGAAATTTCCAAATGAAATGAAGTAAGAGCTTGACGTATATGTGTTTTTGTGAAACTTAAAAAAATTTTGGCTAAAAGTGAATTTAGAGGCTCTTGGGAGCTCTAAGAGCATCTCGAACAAAGCTTTCAATATAAATTTAACAGTTTATTATTTGACTCTAAATTCTTTTAATATATATATATATATTTTATTTCATTTTTTTCACTTCTCTCACTCTCGCAAAACCAACTCTCCTCCACAACCACACACAACAACCACATAGCCTCAATCATTTGCCTTTTTAGCTCTAATGTTTAAAAAGTGATGATCGACCTCATAATCTTCAAACATTACAAATAAGACCTCCATCCATTTAGTTTTGTTATTTTAGATGTTAAATTAAGTCACGTGCATGGCACATGACTTTTTTTTCCTAAACATTCGAAAATGTCTTCAGGGATAAAGTGTCCAAAAAAAAAAAAAAAAGAAGAAACTTGAATAGAAAAACAAAATAAAAAAGAAATAAAAAACAAATAAAGGAAATACAAAATCAGTCTATGTGGTTGGCTTAAATTACAAATCCTCTCTGTTCAGAGGTCATCGGGCTAGGCCATAATAACAATTTAGTTCCTGTGATTAAATTCTTTCAAACACTAACGAATTTTTTAAGTTCATGTCTCACAATGAAATGTTGACACGTGCCACTCTAATTATAAATAATAAAATATTTTAAAAAAATTGGGGGGGGGGGGGGCGAGCTCTCCAGCCACCTCTGGGGGTGGTTTGATAAAAAAATACTGACATGTATCATATGATTAAAACAAAAAAATTAAAAGAAAAAAAAAAAGGGGGCGAGCACCCCTCTCCTCCAAGGGTAGCTACTGGCTGCCCTCTTTTCTTTTTTCTTTTGAAGAATTTGATTCTAAATGATATATAATATACGTTAATATTTTTTTTGTGACACTTCTACCCTAGGCATTTTTGAATGTTCAGGTAAAAAACATGGTACACACATGACTGATTTCGTTTAAATACAGAAAAAATAGATAGAATGTCTTTTGCAGTATGTGATAAATCAAGGGGGTTGATTCGGTACTTTTTGAACATTAGAAGTTAACGCAAATGGTAGATATTTTGATGTAGTAATGTATTATCCAAAAAAAAAAAAAAAAAGCCTATGAAGAAGGAAAGAAGCTCATTAACATAAACATATGATCTAAACGAAAAATAATATAATAATATAATCCTAAATTATAAAATAATATGTAGAAGGTTTAATTCTGTCTCGATAAATTATGTGAAGATGATTATGGTATATTATATTGAGATTCATATCTGCTATGCTCATGGATTTTGTAAAGAAAAATTGACCTTTTTTTTAACAATGTGCTTTATCATTTTCATATTCAGTATAATTATCGACTTTTTATTGAAAGGCCTTTTGTCCCACCAGTTAAGAGATGAGTTAAACAAGCTTAAACTGGAATTTATATCAATCTTACAAATGTTCTTTTGAGGACGACAATAAATGGTTGGGCTCAATTCATGAATTATAGTGAATAATAAGAAGGAAAAAAGAAAAAAAAAAGTAAAATCATTTTATATGGTTCGACCGATTTGTAGATTTCTCTCGTATAAAAATGTTTTGAGAACTTCTTGTGATATGCAAAAGTAACATGTAGGTTCTTGCACTGCACCTAACTTTCATCTAATTTTTTGACAGAAACCGTCAAACGCCATATCAACAGTGTCAAATTATGACACGTCACTCATAATAAAAAATTGAGTAATACTAAAAACTACATTTTTATTTTACAAATATCTCATCATGCTAACATGACAGTCACAATTAACCGTTGGATCAATTTTTCTTAAAAAAAAAAATTCAAGAGTTGGTTAAGGCTGCGCCATCAACTTTATAGAATAAAAATACAGTATATAATATTACTCTAAAAAACTTGTGTTAAGTATATAATAATAATAATAGATAAACCACACCGTTTTGTTCATCAAAATAACCTCTCCAATTCTCAAGAATTATGTCCTTCCGTTTCACACATGCCACATGATAGCAACATTGGCCACAGGCCCACAAGTCGATTTAAACACAAAAAA
>FXXK01000816.1:44973-58209 GCA_900184695.1 Betula pendula | reverse complement strand
GGCAAGGTAGATAAAGGTCGGATCAGTGGCACCTTCCTTGTAATATGCAAAGACCAAACTGCCATCGTCATGCATGCTTTCCCCAACAAAACTGCCACAAAGATGAACTCACCTAATTAGCAGTCTTCCCACAAAAGAGGAAGAAAAAAGAAAAGAAAAGAGGAGAGACAGTAATTCTGCACAATTATGAATACTTTCGAAGCAGGAGGCACATACAATTGGAGGTCACTGATCTTTGGAAGGAGGTACTTGATCGCTCCCTCAATGTGCTTCTTAAACAACGCTTGCTGCTCTGGCTCCAATTTGGCTGCCAGATTCTTGATGTATCTCTTCATGAATGTGACAAACTGCTTCTTCTCAAAAGGAGGTTGTTCCTGCAGATAATACAAAACCTTTTGCTCAACATATATCCTGAGCGGTAACAAATAATATAATAGCTACCAACAGCAGCAAGCTTTCTCACCTGAAGCCTAAAGGTATCAACGATGTCAACAACCTTGACATGTTGGTCATCAACACCTTCATCCTCATCTCCACCTTCTGCCGAAGGGTTTGCCCCAATGTTTACATCGACTGCTCCTTGAACAACCCACTGCCACATAACAAAACATATCCCAAAGTTAGATTATCTAATTGCTGTGCATACATTTTTTTTAAAAAAAACCATAGCCACAAAACACAACATAACAATACCAGAGGTTCAAGCTCGCAATCCCCTCAAAAGCACAAACTAATATGACACCAAAAAATTATGGACAACAAAAACTCAGAACTAACAAATAAAAAGAATTCCAACCTTTCCTTCCACTTCCCACAGCATCCCATTCTCAATTTCCTTGTATGGGAACGAATCGGATAGAAGCTCATCACCTGAAATTTCATCAATGAAGATCAGTTTGCAGCTCACATATTAATGATATTTCCAAAGTAATTTCCCATCTACGATCTAAAGGTCCAGATGTGTTCAAGAATATAACTAAAGAATAATGTCATTCTCACAAAGGTATCTTAAGAAACCATAACCACATAAATATTAACAGCATAGGAAAGTTAGCAACCATAGCAAAGAAACTACAACCATATACTCCATAACCCACAATTATGACAATATACACAATATATGGCATATAACTTACATTGACACGAGCAATGAATAACCATTAAAGATACTACACAGCCTCTACTACTACTGCCAACCATAAGAGTAAGCGACCGATCTTAAAGTGCCGCATACTCTAAAAAACCTTATCCAAGCGAAAGCAAACTCCTAGAACAAACAATATAAGCTTTAAAAAAAACACACACACACACACTCTAAGTCAATAGTAGTTATGTGCAAGCCAACAATTCATTTATTAGTGACATAAAACCAAAACAACTTGATAAGCCAAAAGCCATTGCTGAGGAAATTGTAAAAGGGAGGAAAAGAAAAAAGCCAAAAACTTTGAACCCAATATTTGGTTTGTCTCAATTTTCTTAAATTTAAAAGCTCAACCTGACTAATTCAACATATCACACCATGTCAATTGCACAGAAATTCTTCCTTCAATAGTAAAAACATATATAACAAAAAGGCCCAGTGATTAAATGTCCCTAGACCTACTAGGGTAATTTTTATGATGATTACTTGCTGTTTTATATTTTATTTATTGTTTGGTAGCTACTTCTTTAATTATCTGGTTTAATAGAGGAGTATATGAGAGGGCAGAAAATTACTTAACAAGGGCAAGAAAGTTAATTAAATTGAAGTCTAAATCCTAACAAAATCTGGTCAGCTGTTTTTTTCCCCAAAAAAGAAAGTTTTCTTTGTGAAAACAAGTCTTAATTGTATGTCAACTTATCCCTATTTGTAGGAGATGTTTTCCTAAGTTATTTCAAAAAGAAAAGAGGTCTATTTTTAAAAGGAAATTTGATTTTTACTGCTGCCAATTTTACTCCAAATATTGTACGTTATTTTCCTGCGCTCAAGAAGCTGTGTTTTTATTTCAGCCGGCAGTTACCTAAAACTGCCAGTTTGATTGTCCTAAAACCCTTAACTCCCCTGCAGCCGTCAGTTTTTCCTATATACTGTCAGCTTATTAGTTTCAATTAAAACCGGAAAGTTGCTCTTAAAAAAAAAAACAGCCCCCAAAATTTCACGCCAGTTTTGAGGTAAAAAGAAAAGAAAGAAAACAAACGGAGTTCTTTGTCTCTCCCTCTCTCCTTCTCCAAGCTAAACCCTAAAAGCCTAAAAGAAATCCTTTAAGATTGCAACCAGCAGGTGATTTTTCCAGGTTTTCTCCAACTTTTCTATTCAAAACTGATATTCAGATTTGTTATCACCTATCTAAAGTTTTTGTGTCTCTTCCATGCAAAATCAGGGGTAAGTTAAGCCCCAAAACTATCTCCTAGAAGCTGCCAACTGCTGTCCAGCTTCTAATCAAGAATTCTGTAAGTATTTTCAGCGATTTCTTCGAGTTTTGTGGAGTTTCTTTTCATCAAACCTTCGGAAAAATCCCTCCTTTGTGTTTTTCTTAATCCCTATGTCCTTAATCTTGCAAAATCAGTGCAAAAAATACATTCCTGCACCGAATAGTGTTGCTGCCCATGAGAGCTGATTCTGTCTTTTCATTCTCTCCTTAAGTCATAGCCGGATTTTGCTTAGTAATTGTTGTGAAAGTCTGTTTAAGTTGCTAAGTGACATGTATTGAACTTTGAAGCTAAGGAGCGAGGAAAGTGGATATGATCATACCTTTGCTTTCTTCAAAATGTCAATGTCGTGTTTTCTTAGAGTTGTTTTCAAAGTATATGATATAATGTTAGCCTTTATTTGGCAGCCCTTTTATGCATCCTAAACCGTGAATATGTTATAAATACATTATGATACTTGATGAAAAGTGAATGAAAAGAAAGAAAAGAAAATGATTGCATGAAAGAATGGAACATTTTAAATTGTTTTCTTGGCCATATGAATGATGTGCAATGGTACCAAAGCTAATGGGTGGGGGCAGCCATCTTGTATGGTTCACGAGGAATGGCTCACTCAAATGCACCATAGTTTATCAAGTGATATCCATATCCTAGACGTGGTTCTACATGTGGCCACGGGAATGGAACCAAGATCCTAGTGATCGCCATCACTTACACAAGGAGCGTGTGTCAGCCACTCAACAGTTTAAAGAAGAAAAAAAATTATGATGATGACCTTTTTTATGTTTTGAAACTTAAAATTGTTTTCAACTCACCTTTTGTTTACAACCCAGATGATTCCATGTCATGGAAGGGTCTACATGCCGCTAGAGAGAGAAAGAACCCTCACATAGAAGATGAACTGAATAAGGGCACCTAGCACATTAGTTTGTTTTATTTCAGCATACTTACTAAAGGTTTAAAGTTAAAGTTTTATGAGACGAATTGTAATAATACTAATGTGATGGTTTAAGTTAAAATTTTTATTAAACGTTTGGTTTTCTTTAATTTTAGTTTATGGAATTCTTGTTCCTTTCCAATCGGTTTCTCACCCAAACAGACTATTAGTTAACAAACAAGAAAATTCCAACTTAAGTTTAGCCCAAAATCAGATTAAGAGAAACCAATATATATTAGATCTTATTGACAGAATTTCCCAAATTTAAAAAATAAAATAATAAAAAATGTAGAGAATCTAATCAATATTTGAGCTTCAATTAGCTCACACATCGAAAACTTTCACCCTTTCACGTTTAAATAGAATCAAGCCCAGAAAACAAAATTCGCAAATTTTACGTCCAAGAGAGCACCGGACAAAATTCTAATCCGAAGAATTTTTATATAGAGACATAGCAAAAACCCTATATACCAATCTGAAAGAAAGAGATTATAATTGAAGAAACTAAATGAAATATCTTTTGAAAAAAAAATGGAGATAAAATTTTACCTGTGAGAAGATCCTGGTAAACTAGCATGGTTGCAGAGATTTGTTCTTTTTCTCTGTAGATTTTGTCCAAACAAGCGGAGTGTGAGAGCGCAAGGGAGTTTTGGGGGGCGCAGAGGCGGTGAATATATTATATATATAGAGGGAGAGCTAAGACCTAAGAAAGAGCGAGGGTGGTGAATTTACCAGTTTGGATCTCGATTTTGTTTGGAGACGAAGTGAAAGGCGGTAAAATACAAAAGTAAGTCCTAGTTGTATTGAAATTCCAATGCTGTCCTCCTGCTATATATAATCGACAGAAGAAGTCAAGTCTTGCTTGAATCCTCTTTATAGCATTATTAACCATCGGAGTTTGCTAGAACATTTTTTAGAGGTCTTTTTAAAAGTATTTTTATGATTTTTTTTTATTTTTTTAATCAAATTGGGAGTTACCTTTCATTGAGAGGTGGGTCCTAATTTGATTAAAAAAATCAAAAAAAAATCCTAGAAGGACCTCTAGAAGGTGCACAAGCATTTCTCATTAATAATCTCACCAAAATGCACAAAAACTCTCTCTAACGGACTAATTATTTTAATTAGAGCTGTACAAATAGGGCGGTTGTAAATTTATAATCATCTTATAACTGTTTTTATTAGCGGTAATAAAAAATTGCTAACCTCATAAGACGAGACGGTTAATGATTTTATGGGTTGGCGGTTAGTGGCTATTAACTGCCTACTCTTATATATATTAATTTTTTTTTATATATAAATAATAAATATTAAAAAGATCCAAAAAATAATATTAAATAATAAATTCTTGAAGTCTCATGGAATTAGTTTTTTTATGCCATAAAAAGATGTCAAAAATATTAAAAAATAGTTCAAAACATCTAAATTAAGCCATAAAAAAAGGCTCAAAGAAGGTCCAAAAACCTAATATAGACCCAAATGGCCCATATATAAAAAGCAGTTATAACTGTGTTGTTTGTGCCTCAAATAACCATTAACCGCATAAGGCAGATCGGTTGCGGTTATGAAAATAAGATAACCGCATAAAGTAATTACTGTTGCGGTTATAGGCAATAACTGCTAACCGTAATTGCTTGTACAATACAACCCTACTTTTAACCAAAAAATTTTGGTGAGTGAACCATACTCACCAACAATAATGAGTACTCTTCGCTCACCAATAATTAATTTTTTTTTCTCTCTTTCCATTTTCTTTTTTTTTTTTCTCCGAAATATGACCGTTATATAAAGATAAAGATCTTAAAAATATAAATGTTAGATAAAGAATAAAAAAATCTTTTTAAAAAAAAAATATTTAAATTGAATAATGAAAGTGGATAACTAAAATGATGAGATTGATAGGGTGCTTCAAAAGATGTGGATGCCTAAAATAAAGAAAAATGGGTTTTAGCTAAAATGACTAATAACATTTGAAGAGGCTACTAAGAATGAGCACTAGCAATGATTTTCCTTAAATGTAAATAATCAAACTACTTTTTGTTTTCATGTTTAAAAAAATATTACAATAGCTTCTCTAATTATTTCCTTATATAATTTAAATATTCTTAAAATTAAATATTAAAAAAAAGAGAAAGCCATAAAAATATTGTTTAAAATAAATGCTAAAAAAAAAAAAGATAAAAAGAAAAAATCTTTTATATTAAAATAAGATATAAGATAGCACTTTTAGTTTCCTTTGCTGTGTCTGCACAATCAAAAGATTTATTATCTTCGTTTATCATAAACAAACAAAATTGTTTCATAGTGAAATGTGTTAAGAGATCTTCATATTCAGATAAGTTTTTTTTTTATTATTATTTGTAATTATTTCATTCAAGAAAGTTGGTCAATATAAATATGTCTGCGGTAGTCTAACATTTCTTAACATTTTTCATATTCGTATAATTTACCTACTTTTTATTGAAAGGCCATTATTATACTTCTTCTGTACCATCGGTTTTTTAAGACATGAGTTGAATAAACAAGCTTAAAAACGTTCTTTTGAGGGCCCAAATAATAGATGGTTGGTGCCCTGATATATAATAGTGAATAAATAATAAAGAAAAAAAAATACAAAATTAGTTGGTTTTTACACAGATTATTTGTGGTATAAAAATGTTTTGAAAACTTATTTTTTATATGCAAAAATAACAATTCTTGCATCGAGCTTTCGTCATAATTTTTTGAAGAAAATGTCCAAATGCCACGTCGCAAAATTATAAATTATAATACATGTCACTCATAATAAAAATTAAGTAATGCTAAAAACTAATCTTTTTATTATACAATATCTCATAATACTGATATGGCAATCTTATTTAACCATTGATCAGTTTGTGTTTAAAAAATCAAAAGATTCGTTGAAACTACCACCTTAGCTTTTTGGAAATAAAATACGGTATATAACATTACTCTAAAAGATATATAATAAAATAAAAATGTAAATAAAACCACCCGTTTTGTTCATCAAAATAAACCCCTCCCAATTCTCAAGAATAATGTCATTCAGTTACACACAAGCCACATGTTGATTTAAACACAAACAATGTCCTTCACTTTAGGAGTTTATACTCCGCTGGTACCAAAGGAAAAGAAGAAGAAAAGACTAGAGACTTAGAACTAGAACTCAATAGAATATCAACCCTCATAGCTTGCTTTGGTAGGCCAATGTTTAACTTGACTTCCTTCAACCCATTGGCAAGGTAGATAAAGTCGGATCGTGGCACCTTCCTTGTAATATGCAAAGACCAAAGTGCCATCGTCATGCATGCTTTCCCCAACAAAACTGCCACAAAGATGAACTCACCTAATTAGCAGTCTTCCCACAAAAGAGGAAGAAAAAAGAAAAGAAAAGAGGAGAGACAGTAATTCTGCACAATTATGAATACTTTCGGAGCAAGGAGGGCACATACAATTGGAGGTCACTGATCTTTGGAAGGAAGGTACTTTAATCGCTCCCTCAATGTGCTTCTTAAACAACGCTTGCTGCTCTGGCTCAATTTGGCTGCAAGATTCTTGATGTATCTCTTCATGAATGTGACAAACTGCTTCTTCTCAAAAGGAGGTTGTTCCTGCAGATAATAACAAAACCCTTTTGCTCAACATATATCTGAGCGGTAACAAATAATATAATAGCTAACCAACAGCAGCAAGCTTTCTCACCTGAAGCCTAAAAGGTATCAACGATGTCAACAACATTTGACATGTTGGTCATCAAACACCTTCATCCTCATCTCCACCTTCTGCCGAAGGGTTTGCCCCAATGTTTAACATCGACAGCTCCTTGAACAACCCACTGCCAGATAACAAAACATATCCCAAAGTTAGATTATCTAATTGCTGTGCATACATTTTTTTTTAAACCATAGCCACAAAAACACAACATAACAATACCAGAGGTTCAAGCTCGCAATCCCCTCAAAAGCACAAACTAATATGACAACCAAAATTATGGACAGCAAAAACTCAGAACCTAACAAAATAAAAAGAATTCCACCTTTCCTTCCACTTCCACAGCATCCCATTCTCAATTTCCTTGTATGGGAACGAATCAGATAGAAGCCTCATCACCTGAAATTTCATCAATGAAGATCAGTTTGCAGCTCACATATTAATGATATTTCCAAAGTAATTTCCCATCTACGATCTAAAGGTCCAGATGTGGTTCAAAATATAACTAAAGAATAATGTCATTCTCACAAAGGTATCTTAAGAAACCATAACCGCATAAATATTAACAGCATAGGAAAGTTAGCAACCATAGCAAAGAAACTAAACCATATAACTCCATAACCCACAATTAATGACAATATACACAATATATGGCATATAACTTACATTGACACGAGCAATGAATAACCATTAAAGATACTATACAGACTCTACTATACTGCCAACTATAAGAGTAAGCGACCGTCTTAAAGTACCCCATACTCTAAAAAACTTTATCCGGGCAAAAGCAAATTCTAGATAAACAACAGAAGCTTTAAAAAACACACACACACACACAAAGTACAATAGGTTATGTGCAAGCCACCAATTCATTTATTAGTGACAAAAACCGAAACAACTTGATAAGCAAAAGCTGTTGCTGGGAATGGTAAAGGGGGGCAAAGAAAAAGCCAAAAACTTTGAACCCAATATTTGGTTTGTCTCAACTTTCTTAATTTAGAAGCTCAATCCGACTAATTTAACATATCACACCATTTTCAATTGCACAGAATTTCTTCCTTCCAACAGTAAAAACATATATAACAGAAAGGCTCCAAGGATTAAATAAAGGGATAACTTAACTTTACCCTAAATTGTCACCCATTTTGCAATGTCCCTCAAATTCAAAAACCTCTCAATTTAGTTATATCGAATTTCTAATTTTTTTTTTCAATTTCTCTCTTCATTAGGATTTTCCGTTAAGTCATAAACGGAATGGTGTTAAAATTTTCAAAATAACCTTTTTTTTTTTAGGAAAACAAAAAAAAATTGCAAAGATTTAGGTGTTTGTCAAATTGAACAGAATTTTTCAAAAATATCAACGCCTGAATATTTTTTAAAAAAAAAAAAAATCGGGGAATTTTAGAAATTTTGAAAAGATTTATAAAAAAATCCTAAATGGGGTGAAATTGAAAGTTTAATTATACGAAATTGAAGGTTTTGAATTTGGAGACATTGCAAAAAAGGTAACAATTCAGTGCAAGGAAAGTTATCCCTTAAAAAATAAAAATTGTAATTTGTTCCTTTCCCATCGGTTTCTCAAGAGCCAAACAGACCATTAGTTAACAAACAAGAAAACTCCAACTTTAGCCCCCACAACTGAACAAACTAAAAATCAGATTGAGAGAAACCAAATATATTAGATCTGATTGGCAGAATTTCCCAAATCCTCAAACTTTAAAAATTAACAAAATATAGAGAATCTAATGAATATTTGAGCTTCAATTAGCTCACACATCGTAAACTTTCACCCTTTCACGCTTAAATGTAATCAAGCCCAGAAAACAAAATTCGCAAGTTTTACGTCCTAAGACAGCAACAGACAAAATTCTAATCCGAAGATTTTTATATAGAGACATAGCAAAAACCCTATAAACCAATCCGAGAGAAAGAGTTATAACTGAAGAAACTAAATTAAATTTTTTTAAAAAAATAGAGAAAAAAATTTACCTGTGAGAAGATCCTGGTAAACTAGCATGGTTGCAGAGATTTTGATATTTTTCTCTGTAGATTTTGCCCAAACAAGCGAAGCGTGAGAGCGTAAGGTAGTTTTAAGGGGCGATGAGGCGGTGAATATATAGAGAGGGGGGCTAAAGACCTAAGAAAGAGCAAGGGTGGTGAATTTACCAGGTTGGATCTCAGATTTTATTTGGAGACGAAGTGGGAGGCGGTGAAATACAAAGTAAGTCCTGAAATTCCAATGCTGTCCTCCTGCCATATATAACCGCAGAAGAAGGAAGTTCTGTTTGAATCCTGGTATAGTAACGGTAGTAATTCCTCTTCTATTTGAATGTTTTGTTAAATAATTTCACTTATAAAACAAAAGACTATGAAAGGAGAGGAAGGGACAAAGCTCATTAAACATAAAACATATGATCTATAATTATCCTAAAATAAAAACTAAATATGTAGAAGGGTTTTTGTTTCTTCTTAAACAAAATTAATGTGAATGTGATTATGTTTTATATATATAAAATCATTGAAGATATCTTCTTCTATTTTCTAGGTATTTAAGAAAAAAAGAATTGACTTCTTTTTTTTCTTTTTCTTTTTTTAACAATGTGCTTCAACATCCAATCATCTATGATGAATTTTAATATTGAGATGATTTGGATTTCACTTCGAGGGATGAATGATCGTCATGGCACTCTTTGATCAATGCGTAATTCATTGAATTTAGGTTTCGTTTGTTTCGGAATAAAATTATTTTTTGAAAAATATTTTTTGTATTTTTTCGGTT
Source organism: Betula pendula (assembly GCA_900184695.1). Classification (NCBI taxonomy): domain Eukaryota; kingdom Viridiplantae; phylum Streptophyta; class Magnoliopsida; order Fagales; family Betulaceae; genus Betula; species Betula pendula. The sequence goes on along the minus strand of FXXK01000816.1, from coordinate 48,376 downwards.
TTTTGTGCTATAGAAAATAATAATCTTTTTATTTCTGTAATATTTTTTTTTCCAAAAAAAAAAAATCGTAAATTATATTTCGAGTTTGAACTTATCCTTCTCAAATTGCCAGACCCACTAGTCAGACCACCACCGAAGGTTGTCGGAGTCGTTGGTCATTTTCGCCGTCACGCATTTTTTCATATGACCCAAAACACTAAAAAATATTTTCAGTTTGTTAAAAATATTTTCAAAAACAATATTTTACATTGAAACAAACGAAACTTTAATAGCCATCAATTTTATTGTGGCCAATATCTACATATATTATCCCTTTATTAGTGAGTATTGGCCAAGTTTTAACATAAAGACACAATTATAAATATATAGTAGGCATGCAAGAATTAGATCTTCTTTGTCTATCAATATCAAAAGTATTCGATATAACAAAATTAAATGGAATGGCATGTGTATGCAGAAAGTGATAATATGCTCTAGAGAAAATATTACTTGAACACGTTACAAAAAACTTACAATTTGGTGGACTTCAAAAACATTAATAATAATCAATCACAGAACAAACCTAAAACTACAAAAAATATTTTTCACCTTTATACATTTATGTCTAGTGAAAAAAAAAAAAATACTCTCCAAAAATACAAATAGATTAATCAATACTAAAAGAGTTTTGATATTTTAATTTCTTGAATAATGGCATTCTTTGTAAATCATCACTGATATATTAAGTGTTAGATAGATGTCTTGAACCGTAATTATCAAGAACATGTTGAAAATGTTGATGAAAAACAACAATATTATATGCTAGATATGGCAAACGGTAGGGAGAGGCTCGAAGCTGCTTTGGAATCCATGGAAGGGTATGGTCGTCCAATTGGGAGCAAGCCGGTGGGGGTAAAACAAGTGGGAAATATATCAAAAACTCTAGTCTAGTGGCTGCGATTCTGCGGATATCCGTTGCATGTGGACATATTCGTTTGTAAAAGCTCATTGCTATACGAATAAAGGTAACAGAACTTTGACCCGTTTTTTTTGGGTGGGGTGGGCCGGTGGGTCGGTCGGCGCAAATTGGGAGTTATTTTATTTTATTGGAGGGTGGGGATTTGCAATTGAGTTCATTAGTCACATTTCTTGATTTAATTGGAGAGATTGTTAACACTCAATTACTCAAAATTTTAAACACTAACATCATATCTTCAAGTGTTAAAAAACAGGAAAATGTTTGCGTTTATTACTTAAAATTAAGATTAACTACTTTGTTGCTCAAAAATAATTGCTTAAAGGGTAGAAATGTGCAACTATATATGATTTATTTTTCGATAAGTATGTAACAAGTTATAATAATTTAATGATGTATGCGTATAATTGTTACATCTCATTTTATTCAATGAGTAATATGGGATATAGTACATTTTATTGCCATTTTATCACGAATTATCATGGTTATATGACTATATCTCTTAAATAGGTAATTTCAACTGTTAGCAATCAATAATTCATTTTTATTGAATCTATATCCCAACCAGTATTAAGGAATGGATTGAACGTAGGGAGCTCCAATCAGTTCCAGAATCAGACCGAAATATCAGCTCCAAATTGTAAACATCAAACTTCAAGAATTTGTATAATAATTTCTATTGGGATGATGGTATAAATCAGTTTTTTTGTGTCTATTCAATAAAAAAATAGGTACATCGATTTTTTCACACTAAATGAGAAAGTGTAAACACATGAACTTTTAATTATCCATTCTCCCTAAAAAAATCAATTGACAAAAAACCATCTTTTCCCATTCATAGAGAAAACCTACGCCACTTAATGCCCACGTCACTTACCACTGCCCAGCTCCTGCCAAGGTGCACCGACACCCACCGACTGTTCTCTGGCACCACTAAGTTCTGGGAATGCCATTCTTTGGAAAAATGTATTTAGTTTTGATTCATTTTATATTGTTTTTTAGTTTTTATCTGTTGTTTGGACATTTTGATTCTCATGAGTGAAGTTTGAAATCTTTGGATCATGTGTTGATAGTGATATGTTTGGTTGTTGCGAAAATGTAGTGAAAACAAGTTTATCCATGGAAAGGCAAATAAATTTTTAAGGACTTATGGGAGTGGCGGACGGAAAGATAAGGGGCGTGTCACGCGTGTTCGGCGGATAAGCTCCTAGGAATTGTTGGTGGGGTTCGGTGGTGTTAGTGGCACTAAGCGTAGGATAGGGTGGTGGCATGGCACTAATTGGCGTGGGTTTTCTCTTTAAATGGGGAAAGGTTATTCTTTCTATTGATTTTCTTGAGGATAAAAAAACATCGTGTGTTTCGATCGTTTCCTCTCATTTGGTGTGATAATTGGGTGTCCATTATGTTAATTGTAGTGCACAAATGACTTGGTTTGTGCCAAGTCACTATAGAAATATTCTTTGTCATAACTACGATCAAGCTCGATTTCTCAATTTTTTCCCAATTCCCATAAATACTAGTGATACTAGTAATGGCGACAAATGGAAAGAAGCTGGTGTTGATGGTTAAGTTCACATCTCATCTTATGTATCAAATAATAAAGCTAAAAAAAGTAAAGTGGAGCTTCTTTCAACCGGAGAATCTTGAAAGAAAAACATGAAATAAGGTCGTGTGTGGCACAACATGATGGTCTTTTAATGTCCATATTTGAAGCCAATACTAACATGATGGCTTATTTGAATATGGGGTGTAGATTGAGGGTCTCAAAATGCAAAATTTTAAAGGTTAGTAGCATAGCAAAAAGTGTGGGTATTTAGGGTTTAAAGTGGTAACCTTTCTATAAAATTGTAGTAAATTTGTAAAACAGAATAGATTATTGTGAAGATAGCATTAGGCCAAAAAGAGAAAATATTTGGGGTGGTTTGGTTGCCTTAAAGGCCTACATCCACCATTGGATTTCCCTTAAGCCTATATTTTTGCTACTTATTTAACTTGACGTGTTTATGATACAAAAACTTTTATTTATAAGAACTATGTAGGTGGAAATAAATTTTTTATTATAAGAATCCAAGAATTGTTCAATACAAGATTAATGATAATATTCAATAAGGAATTATAAATCATCTACCCAATATGAAAAAACCTATATTCTAACATCATCTTTAACTTAGGTGAACGCTTTGAGTTTAGAAATAAAATAATTGACAATCCATTGTGTTTGGTTTAGTTTTATTTTTTAAATTTCTAAAAAATCATTTGGTGCAATAAGGACTAACAAAACAGTACTACATCAATAAAGTAAAAAAAATGAGATACCAGTTACTAATTGATAATGCACCACTGATCGTAAGAAACATTCCAACTAGAGAATAAGCACTACACACGTTTAACTCCAACATTTTTAACGCTAAATGCAACATCCATCTTTAAATTCAGATTCTTTAAACC
>FXXK01000816.1:13479-39348 GCA_900184695.1 Betula pendula | reverse complement strand
GGGTGGGGATTTGCAATTGAGTTCATTAGTCACATTTCTTGATTTAATTGGAGAGATTGTTAACACTCAATTACTCAAAATTTTAAACACTAACATCATCTTCAAGTGTTAAAATAAACAGGAAAATGTTTGCGTTTAATTACTTAAATTAAGATTAACTACTTTGTTGCTCAAAAATAATTGCTTAAAGGGTAGAAATGTGCAACTATATATGTATTTATTTTTCGATAAGTATGTAACAAGTTATAATAATTTAATGATGTATGCGTATAATTGTTACATCTCAATTTTATTCAATGAGTAATATGGGATATAGTACAAATTTTATTGCCATTTTATCACGAATTATCATGGTTATATGACTATATCTCTTAAATAGGTAATTTCAACTGTTAGCAATCAATAATTCATTTTTATTGCAATCTATATCCTCAACCAGTATTAAGGAATGATTGGACGTAGGGAGCTCCCATCAGTTCAGAATCAGACGAAATATCAGCTCCAAATTGTAAACATCAAACTTCAAGTAATTTGTATAATAATTTCTATTGGGATATGGTATAAATCGAGTTTTTTGTGCTATTCAATAAAAAAATAGGTACATCGATTTTTTCACACTAAATGAGAAGATGAAAACACATGATTTTTATCCATTCTCCTCAAAAAAATCAATTGACAAAACACCATTTTTCCCATTCTAGAGAAAACCTACGCCACTTAATGCCCACATCACTTAGCCACTGCCCACACTACTGCCAAGCGCCACCGAACCCCACCGACTGTTTCTCCGCCACCACTAAGTTCTGGGTATGCATTCTTTGGAAAATGTTATTAGTTTTGATTCATTTTATATTGTTTTTTTAGTTTTTATCTGTTGTTTGGCCATTTGATTCTCATGAGTGAGTTGAAATCTTTGGATCATGTGTTGATTAGTGATATGTTTGGTTGTTGGGGAAATGTAGGAAAACAAGTGTTATCCATGAAAAGGCAATAAATTTAAGGACTTATGGGAGTGGTGGAGGATAAGGGGCAGTGTCAACGGTGTTCGGCGGATAAAGCTCCTAGAGAAATTGTTGGTGGGGTTCGGTGGCTGTTAGTGGCACTAGGCGTAGGATAGGGTGGTGGCATGGCACTCATTGGCGTGGGTTTTCTCTTAAATGGGGAAAAGGTTATTCTTTCTATTGATTTTCTTGAGGATAATGATAAAAATCGTGTGTTTTCGATCGTATTCCTCTCATTTGGTGTGATAAATTGGCGTGTCCATTTGTTATTGTAGTGCACAAATGACTTGGTTTGTGCCAAGTCACTATAGAAATTATTCTTTGTCATAACTACGATCAAGCTCGATTTCTCAATTTTTTCCCAATTCCATAAATAACTAGTGATACTAGTAAATGGCGACAAATGGATAAGAGCTGGGTTGATGGTTAATGTTCACATCTCATCTTATGTATCAAATAATAAAGCTAAAAAAGTAAATTGGAGCTTCTTCAACCGAGAATCTTTGAAAGAAAAACATGAAATAAGTCGTGTGTGGCACACATGATGTCTTTTATGTCCATTTTGAAGCCAATTACTACATGAATGGCTTATTTGATATGGGGTGGTAGATTGAGGGTCTCAAATGCCAATTTTTAAAGGTTAGTAGCATAAGTGCAAAAGTGGTGGTAGTTTAGGGGTTAAAGTGTACTTTCCTATAAAATTTTGTAGTAAATTTGTAAAACAGAATAGAATATTGTGGAAGATAGCATTAGGCAAAAGAGAAAAATATTTGGGGTGGTTTGGCCTTAAAGGCCTACATCCACCATTGGAATTTCCCTTAAGCCTATATTTTTGCTGTTATTTAACTTGACGTGTTTATGATACAAAAACTTTTATTTATAAGAGAACTATGATAGGTGGAAATAATTTAAGAAAGGCAATAAAATCCTAGAGATTGATTACAATACAGAATTATGATAAATAGTTCAATAAGGAAATTAAATCTCTACCCAATATGAAAAAAAAATCCTATATTCTAACATCTATCTTTAAACTTTAGGTGAACGCTTGAGTTTAGAAATAAAATAATTGACAATCCCCATTTTGTTTTGTTTAGTTTTTTTTTTTAAATTTCTAAAAAATCATTTGGTGCAATAAGGACTAACAAACAGTACTACATCAATAAAGTAAAATAAAAATGAGATAACATTACTAATTGATCAATGCACCCATGATGTAGAAACATTCCACTAGAGCATAAGCACTACACCACGTTTAACTCCAACATTTTACGCTAAATGCAACATCCTATCTTTAAAATTCAGATTCTTTAAACAAAAAGCTTGTAAGAATGTTTGAAAGTAAAGAAAAGAATGAAAAAGACGTAAAAGAAATTAGTTATCCTTGAATATTTTGATAAGGCCTAATTGACTTCTTTCCAAATGGGCTACCCATTTTCAAAATTTCAAAAGGCCTCGTACACCCGACCAACTGACCAAGTCTAAGAGCATCTCTAACATATGCTTTAAAAATTTCATAGTAACTATATTTAGTTAGTATGAGTCTTCTTTGGAACTTCAGCAAACCTTTTAAAATGAAAGTTTTTCTAAAATGTGTTACAGTAAACTTTCATAAAATAAAAGTTTATTGTAGCATATTCTAGGATTATTTTATTCTTTTTTTTTGTTCTTCTCCTTTTTCTCTCCCTCTCCCTCACCGAAGCTCTGCATCTCCTTTGCCTCTGCTCTCCTTTCTCTCCCCCTCTCTCAAAACTTTACAAAACCCCTAACACCCACAAACCCATAAATCATCGTCTTCATCAGCCCCTTTCACTCCAAGAGCACCTTGAAACCCAATCTGCTTCCATCATCCAAAACACCCATAAAATCACCCAATCGGCTTCCATCATTCGAACCACAAATTCTATCAATACTAGCACAAATAAAGAAAATCAAAGAAATTATATCATTACCCATCGCAAATATTTCTTCAAAACACTAATCCACAACTACCTATCCCGAGAAATCAAGAGAAAATTCATAAAAAAAGAGAAACTGAAGAGAGAGACGAGCTTGAGATGTAAAAATGACCTCAAAACACTACATTCCTTCCGTTGGCAGAGAAAGAGAGAAAGAGACGAGACGAGACTAAGAGGGAGGCGTTTGAGAGAGAGGGAGAGGGAGAGGGAGAGGGAGAAATTGAGAAAGTGAACAAAAAAAAAAATGGACAGAAAACCCAGCATGAGCGAGAATGAGAGAGAGAAAGAGAAAAAATAAAAATAAAAAAATGATTAAAAAATATTATTTAGAAAAAATAAATGATAGAATAGATGATCTGCTGGAGTCAATATTAAAAAATTAGTAACTAAACTTAAAAAATACATATTTTGAATAGCTAAAATAAATGTTATAGCTAAAGATGCTCTAATCGAAATACCAACCCCTCCAAACCAACCAACGAAAAAAAGCCAAAAACGTTGGCGCAGACCAACAATATTAAAAGGAAAAAAAAACTCTGGGCAACCATTACATTAACTAAAATCCAACCACACAAACTCCCCAAATCGATCCTGGCCGTCCATTTCCACCACTAAGACAGCGGTTATTACAACCTCTCTAACAACCATCCAACCCCCAAATCCAACGGTCCGAATCCGGAGAGAGAAACCAATCGAAAGAGAGAAAAACACCGAGCGGGGCAGACAAACACAGATTTTATATCGGACAAATTTTCACATCCCAAGCGATCCTCGCTCTCGCTCTCTCTGCGCAAAAACATTGAATCAAGGTATAGATTCGTGCGACGTCGTTTCGGAACCCCAAATCCTCTTCCTGATCGGAACCTGGGCTTCATAGTCGGAGATTTAGATTTCAAAACGGTGCTGTTTCGGTAGTTAGGGTTTTCTAAAAGGGTTGTTTTCATGGGGCTCGGGAACGACGACCTTTCGGTGGTTGACGAGAGCGCCGATGACGCTGATGGAGGCGGTGGTGGTGGAACCAGAGGCAAAGGCTTCGGGTCAGTGTCGTGCTCGATTTGCCTTGAGGTGGTTGCCGATAATGGGGATAGATCTTGGGCCAAGCTTCAATGCGGCCACGAATTCCATCTCGGTAAGTGAGAATTTCAATTTTTTCGAGTAATTCAGATTGGGATGGGATTTGGATTTTTTTGTTTGATTTGATATTGTTGAGATCTGGGTGTGATTTTTGAAGCTTTTGTTTTGTTTGGTTTTGCATAATGCGAAGCTTGAGATTATTGGATTTTGCATTGATTTACTTCTGTGGCATTTTCCGAGCAAGCAATAGAGTATTGCTAAATAAACGTGAATCTAGTGTTTTGATAAGATGCAATAACCAGTATCACAATTTGATCCATTATTGTCATCTAACTTGGCGGAGCTGACATTTTGATGTGGATTTTGCAAAATTAAGTTTTGTTGGCGGTATTTTTGTGTTTTGATGAAGTTATACATTGTTGGATTGAGTTTTTGAAGATCTGGAGAAGGAGATAGATGAAAGATTTTAAAAAAATTATGCTTGACAGCTGTTTCAAATGAGTTGGGTATGGTTAGATTTATCTTAACTCGTCATGTTGTCATTGTCAATTGACAAGCTCCAATTTTTTAGGGCATTGCAAGTAATTTGGTATAGGTGGTTACAAGTTTGAGTTTTCCACGTGTTAGAAATTTTAGAAAACAGTGTTATTTATTCTAACCACAATATCAATGACTAAAATCACAAAAAATAAGTGCTATACAGCAATATACAGGCCACTTTTGAAGAATTTATGAACTCCATGAAAACGAATGTCACTCCATTTGCACAAATAGAAATAAATAAAAAATCATAAAATAACTTGTATGAAATCTGTTACATCTTTTCAAACTAAAGATTCTATATCAATTTTGAGTTCAACTCTCTAATTATAATTTCCCTTTTGGAGCAGGGGATGCTATGCTTTTTGCTTTCGTTCAAGAAGATGAATCCCAATTTATCTATGGATGGATTCCCTACATAGTTGTTGCGATTTATTTACTGCATCTATTTACCTTTATGTGCAAATTATTAAAATAAACACCAGCACAATAAGTCATATTTCATCATCTTTTAAAAGTACATTAATGTGCTAGTGAAGTGCCTTCTTGTTCAGTGTGCCCTTCAATAAGTAAGTAGCTTGGTTTAAGCTTATGGTTGCTTGGCTTAAATCATGCAAATGTGTCATTTAGTATGTGGAGTTGCATATTCTTCCTTAATGACCTTCTCTGTCTAGCACTTGCTTTGAACTTTCAATTACCACCTTTAAATTATGAATTAATTGATGCAAGCTTCTTTGATGGACATCGATATTGTTATACTTTCATGACATATTGGTGTCTTTTTACTTGTATTTTGTGCTTGTTCATAATTGGCCTTCTAGTTTACTGCATATTGTTAATAAGCTGTTAGCATTGCTTGTATGTTCTCTTTTACTTATGTTCACAGTTATTTTGTTGTGATTCTTTTTCAGATTGCATTGGTTCAGCATTTAATATAAAGGGTGCGATGCAGTGCCCTAATTGTAGGAAGATTGAAAAGGGCCAATGGCTTTATGCTAATGGCTGTCGTTCTTTTCCGGAATTTAATATGGATGACTGGACCCATGATGAAGATCTTTATGATCTAGGCTACTCTGAAATGGTAAGGAGAAAAGACTTTCACTAAATGTCGTTTTTATGCAGTGTATCATTACCGATGTTTTTGTTGTCACCATTTCTTATAAACAATAATTTCTTTTTTGGTAGAAGCTCACTTAAATAATCACATGTCCATTGTTTGACTCTTTTACTTTCGAGTTTCTTCTAGATTATCACATACCATCGTTTCATAGTTCTTGATTCATTCATATTGAGGTTGAAAATTAGAAGATAAACATGGCATTTGCTTCATCATGACACAATAATATATGAAGCTGGAAGGCAAGGTGACTGCTTAAATCTATCCACCATTGAAGAAGACCATTAGAAAGCCAAAAAACCAACTCACACTACTGAAGCAATCCAAAGCAATTCAATAATCATTGAGTGAATTATAACTGCAGTTGCTACCTCTCCTCATTGCTCAAAATAGTTTTCAAGCCAAATATTTTGCTTCATTATTTGCCAAAAAGAAAAGCCACTGAATAGGCCAGCCTGAAGTCTTGAATCCCTACCCTTATTTCCTTGAGTGTACTGCAATTACCTTTACTTTATTAGTAGTTTACTCCATAAGACATGGCATGGCGAAAATTTAAATATGGTCGGTATAATTCACATGATATTCTAACCACCAAGCTGATCAGGGTTATTAAGAGTGCATTTATGTGAACTGGGCTCATAGGAACCATCGGGGCGGAAGTCCAAGTAAGATTAGAATTTTTTGTTGGAGAGAAGTGCAAACAGCGAATTTGTTTTAGATTGTATATTTATATCCCTGAAGATTCTTCAGTTCTTCCTTTTTCAGATGTACCAAATAGTTTCTGCAATCGTATAATTTCAGTGGCCTCTATTTCAAATTTTGGGTAGGAAGAGCTGAGTCATCTCATTGTTAACAGGTCTTTTTGTTTTTCATTCATCTTTTTAATTTTTACTATTTTAGCACCCTTTGTATGTGGGAAGTTTTTATAGTTTATGAAATATATTGTTTTGAAAAGGAAAAGAAGATGAGGAACTGATGTCCTTAGGGCAAGCGTAACTAGATTTTTCCTTATCAAAACTATAGCGTGAAATGAGTGAGCCTTTTCACAGTGAAGCTGCAAATTGTCAACCTTTTTATTTTCTTCAAAGCACATGTCGAAACATAAAATGAACTGGTCTCTTAGCTATCAAATTAGATTATTATGGGCCACATTGGGAACCAATAGTTTAATACTATTTGGGAAATTCAGCAATTTGATCAAATTATTAGGAGGGAGAAAAAGTGGTATGTGCCGAACAATTTGCTTTGAAAAAAAAGGGGAAAATTTGCATCATAAACTCATCACAGTGGATTTAGAGACAAAATCCTTTCTTTAGTCACAAGGAAGGCACAAAACATTATCAAAAAGGTCAAGAGATGAAGCCAAAATCAGATTTTTTAAATCTTTAAGGTGCATTAGAAGGAATGTAAAACTATTAGCCGAAAGCTGTAGTCTGTTAATTTGGAAATCAGTTGTGCTTAAAACTAATTTAGACCCTGAACTTAATATCTTGCAGAAAGGGATGCAATAAATATTTTATTAGAACATTTTTATTGAGAACTATGATACAACAATTTTTTTGGCATCCCAATTGTTAAAATGAGCTTCATGAAAGCTGATGATCGCTGCATGCCTGGGGATTTTTGGCATCCTCCATCTATTCAATTTCTAAGATAATGATGGGTAGTCTTTTATAAGACTTTGTGAAGCACGCAGCCAACCAGCCAACCAGCCAACAAGTAAATGAACTTTTTTTTGTCGTTCAAACTGGAACCAAGAAGGTCACTTTGAATAAGATTATTTTCCTTGTGAATTTTATCGGCTTGCTAAATAACAGTTTTGTAGAGTATTTTTTAGAAACTATAGATGTTAAAACCGAGGTTCTTCTGTGCAGTTAGGCACTTGGGAAACTTTTCTATTGCCAGCTTCAAACTGTTTAGATTCCTCTGATATCCTTCCAGGAGGTATTCAGGTGGCTGCTAATAGTGCAACCAAGGCCAGAGAGGGAAAATTAACATTAACATTAACATCTTAGAGAATTGGGTTTGGTGATTATATTTTGAAGCACACTTAGCTGTTGATGCAGCTTCTAGATTACTTTAGATGTATGTCTACATGTGACTTTCTCTTGATTACATTTTTTGGCAATGCTTCCTCTTTTGACTGGCCATCAATGAAGGAAAAATGTATGTGGATAATAGGTAAGTATAATTATATATGTCATCTCCATATCCACCAGGTGGACACTAAAAGTTGATGTAGCTTTAAAATTATCATTAGATCAAAAGTCAATAATAATCTATCACAAATATAATGGTAATTTTTTAAAGCCACATCAACTTTTAGTGTCTACCTTGTGAACATGGGGTTAACATGTATCATTACTCAATAAGTAAAGAGATTGATCTTCCCACAAATATTATTTGACTATATTATGCTCTTCAATTTCATTTCATTTTATTTTGTAAATGCTTTTTGCAGTCATTCGGGGTTCACTGGTGTCCATTTGGTAGCTTAACGCGACTTCCTTCAACGTTTGAGTAAGCATGATCTCACAAATTAGAACTCTAATTATAGTTATTTTGTGCTTCAATATCTGTACTGTGAATCCTTGGTTAAGTCCCTACCCACTTCTATTAGAATGTCTGTAACCCACACTTTTGTCTATGCTTTCTAGTTTTCGTTAATTTTTAATAACAAAGAACTTGATATGGCTTTCTGCTATTGAAAATGCCTTTGTTAAAGAGAAAGGTGGGAGGATAGAGAACTAGAAAGAGGTGGAATCACTATTCATGCCAAGTGATGGTAAAAGGGAGCCTGGCTATCAACAAATATTCATTGAACTGCCCCTTTTGCCATTATATCCTGTTGGGAACTTGCCATTCTTTGGGATATGGACTGGAGGTGCAAGCACTACCAGTTCAACAAGGTGGTAAAAGGAAGCATGTTTAATGACTAAGACTTTACATCTTGACACAAACCGCCAGGGCCAGTAGAATTTGGGTTTCCTGGGGAGCAACCATTGATATACAAAGTTTTGATGTAGGACAAGTTGCATTCTAATTCTAAGTGATGCTAGGATTTCTTTTCTTTTGCTTTATTTTATTATTTTTCCAGGTTTTCCTTGTAATATTGGGATATGTTGCTTTTTGAGTTTTTTTTCTTGGGAAAATACATTTTATCCCTTGAAGTATCTAGCCATTGACATTTTAGCCCCCAATGTTCAAAAGGTGACGATCAACCCTCCTAATCTATCACACGTTTGCAAATAAGACCCTCCGTCTATTTTTTCTATTATGTTGGACAGAAATCAAGTCACGCGCGTGGTGCGTGACTTTTTCTCTACCTAAACGTTCAAAAATGCCCTCAGGGCAAAAGTGTAAAAAAATCAAAAATCAAAAAATCAAAACTTAAAACAAAAAAATATATAAAAGAATTTAAAAAAAGAAAAAAGAAAAAGAAAAAAAAAGAGGGTGGCGCCTCCTTGGGGAGGAGGGGTGGCCTATAAGCGCCGGGGTGGCAGCGAGCCACCCCTCTCCCCCAACTGGCAGCCACCCCTCTTTTTTTTTGTTCTGTTTTTTTTTTTTTTTTTCTTTTTGAAAAAAAAAATTGATTTTTTAGTTTTAATATTTTTGTAGGAAAAAATGTAAAATTAGTCTTTGTGGTTGGCCTAAATTACAAAATCACTCTCTGTGATATAAAAAATAATTCAGAGGTTTTCGAGGTAGGCAAAAATAATAATTTAGTCCATGAAGTCAAATTCTGTCAAAGGTGGCATTCTAGGACCTCTGAATTATTTTTTATATCATAGAGAATAATTTGGAATTTAGGCCAACCTCATGGACTGATTTTTATTTTTTTCCTTTCTAATTTTTTTGTTTTTAATTTTTTTTTTTTGTATATTTATTTTTTAGTTTTCTTTCCTTTTTTTTTTGGTGACACTTTACCCCTCCCAGAGCGCATTTTCGAACATTTAAGTAAAAAAGAGTCACGTGCCTCGCACCTGACTTGATTTCCGTCCAAAATAACAAAAAAAATGGACGGAGGGTATTCTTTGCCATGTGAAATACTTCGGGAGGGTCGATTGTCACTTTTTGAACATTAGGGGCTAAAATGCCAATGGTTGGATACTTCAGGGGGGTAAAAGGTATTTTCCTTTTTTCTTTTTTTTTTTTAAATTTTTTTTTTTTTCTTAGTTACTTTAAGACTTTTATTTTTTGAGTTTTTTATAAAAACTCGGATTTGTTTGATTTCCATTTTGTTTCAGGACTTCTAGTAACATTAGGATTCAGATTTGTAACCTATATAAAGGTTTTTATTGAACTCTATTTTATAATTGGAATAATTTAGCTTGCTATTGAGTGCTTTTTGAGGAAGAAAAGATTTCTTCTTTGTTCTTCCTTCTATGTTCAAGGATCAAAAAAAGTGATGTGTTCTTTTTTCTATCATTATGTTATGTCATTTTCAGAGCCTATAGTGCCTAAAACTTCCCTATGGGAATGTTGCTCTGATTAGAAAATGCCTTTGTCATCTGATTCAGGTTTTCAATAGTTTGATTCAGTTATGTTAAGATTAAAATGTATGCGTCGACGCATAATAAAATATTTAGGGTTAATTATCTTTTTCCTCCATGAACTACCAGCCATTCTCACTTTTTTCCCTATGAACTGATACTCTGACCATATTGCCCCTTGGACTACCATTTTGTTACCTTTTGCCCACTTTTGTCAGTCAAGCACGTTAAACCAGACAGAATATTATCTTTTTAAACGTTAAATTTGTAAAATGACATAAATGCCGCCAATAAGAATAAACAAAATATTTTATATATATATGTAAGGGGTGGCTCAAGCCACCCCTGACGGCTGTATGGGGTAGCCGAACCCCCCTAGGGCTTTGGGTGGTTTCAGCCACCCCCAATGTGCTTTGGGGGTGGGCGAATCACTGCTAAAGGCCTTGGGGTGGTTGGCTACCTCAGACCGGCCGGTCTAGGGTGGCCAAAACCATCCCTAGGCCAACAGGGGTGGCCAAGCCCCCCAAGGCCCTTGGGGTAGTTTTGGCCCCCCAATTTTCTCCTTGGGAGTGGTTCAGCCACCCCCATAACGGTTGTTTGGGGGTGGCCGGCCACCCCCATTGGCCCTAAGGGGTGGGTCAAGCCACCCCTTCTGCAAACCCCTTTTTTAAAAAAAAATTGAGTTTAGTTTTTTTAATTATTTTTTAATATTTCTATTTTTCCTAATTTTAAATTTTTTTTAATTATTTATGATGTATATGACATGTGGTCAGTTTTTTTATTAATTTGACGCAAAAATCCGTTAGTTTCATTAATGGAGGTATCATTTTCTTTCGTTTTAGTTATAAACGATGTACTATCTACGATACAAAATGATACGTAGGTGAAAAAAATAAAGTTCTTAAAACTTGAGTATTGTAAAGAATTTAACCAAAATAATAATATAAAAAAAAAAAAATCATTCAGGGTGGTCTGCCCACCACCCAACACCTGGGGTGGCCGAACCACCCCAGTCTTTTTTTTTTTTTTTTTCTTCTATTTTTTTTTATTTTTAATTTTTAAGTTCGTATGGGGGTGGCCGAATCACTGCTAAAGGCCTTGGGGGTGGTCGGCTACCTCAGACCGGCCGGTCTAGGGTGGCCAAAACCATCCCTAGGCCAAACAGGGGTGGCCAAGCCACCCCCAAGGCCTTGGGGTAGTTTTGGCCCCTCCAATTTTTCTCCTTGGAGTGGTTCAGCCACCCCCATAACGGTTGTTGGGGGTGGCCGGCCACCCCCATTGGCCCTAAGGGGTGGGTCAAGCCACCCCTTCTGCAAACCCCTTTTTTTAAAAAAAAAAATTGAGTTTAGTTTTTTAATTATTTTTTAATATTTCTATTTTTCCTATTTTAAATTTTTTTAATTATTTATGATGTATATGACATGTGTCAGTTTTTTATTAATTTGACGCAAAAATCCGTTAGTTTCATTAATGGAGGTATCATTTTCGTTTTAGTTATAAACGATGTACTATCTACGATACAAAATGATACGTAGGTGAAAAAAATAAAGTTCTTAAAACTTGAGTATTGTAAAGACATTTAACCAAAATAATAATAATAAAAAAAATCATTCAGGGGTGGTCTGCCCACCACCCCCAACACCTGGGGTGGCCGAACCCACCCAAGTCTTTTTTTTTTTTTTTTTAAGTCTAATTTTTTTTCTAGTTTTTATTTAATTCGTAATTTTTAATTTTAGTTTTTAATTATATATAATATATATATATTATTATATATATATATATATACTATATATAACGTACTATAATTTTAAGGGTATTTTATGTATATTTTGTTCATCCACTTAGGGTATTTGCGTTATTTCAAAGTTTTTTAACGTGGTTGACTGACGGAAGGGGGCAAAAGGTAACGAAATGGTAGTCCAATGGGACAATTTAGTCTGAGTGTTAGTTCATAAGGGTAGAGTGAGAATGGCTAGTAGTTCATGGGGGGAAAAGGTAATTACCCCAAATATTTTTGTATATTTGAAAGCGCAAGAAAGAGGAGTTAAAGGTAACAAAATGCTGAATGTTAGTTGGTGGTAGTTTTGGTATGTTAATTAAGCATCAAACGCCATTAGCCTAGTCATGGTCATTTAGCATGCTGGCTTTACCTAACTTGATGCAAAGGCAGCACAAACAATTGCCTGTCAACGGCCAAACTGGTTTTTCTATGAGATATGATATCAGATTATTATCTTCATGGATCACAAATTTATGGTGATCATACTTGGTAAGGATAAATGTAACAAACTCTAGGGTTTGACCTTAATTTCAAATTAATCCCTGAAGTTTCAATCGCAATAATATAAACCGTATAGTTTCAAAATTATTGCAATTCAGACCCTTAATGAGTCGCTATAAATGAAAAGTAATGGAAACACCTAGGTTTTGTTTGAGACTTCTCTGGGCACTAAAGTACCATTCATGTGAACACCAAAAAAAAAAAAAACTCACAAAACAATGGCATCATCATTAGACTATCTTTGTCTTATAGGATCTTTTAGGCATACTTATGCTGTTTTGCAAGGCTCTTGAGTGCCAAACTACCATCTTTGATTCAGATTGATGGATTTTTGGAGCCAAAATAAATCTCAAGAGCAACTTACTTTATTTTAGTTACTTTTACATTACAAAGACCCATTAAGGTTTCAGACTCCAAACTATATGCTAATCATTGATGGAATTGAAATTTTAGTGTTTTAATTAGAAACGAAGATCAAACTCTAAGATCTATTATGTAATTACCTTAATAACATCGTATAAAGTAGTTCCCATCCCGTACACTATTGGAAGCATTAGGCAATGTTAAAGCGCAATAACACATTACATTGCAATTTGTGAAAGCTATTCCTTATTAGTTGCCAATATGGAGACGGTTACAATTTTTTTTATCAATTGTAATTGCTAAGAAATACTCTTTCATTTGACTTCAAAAATCATAAATTATCATTCCCAACTGTTTCTACTTTATAATGAGACCCTAGTAGGCCGGTGCTTATGAAGTGCTTTCTAATTGAATACGGCTTTGTTGTGTTTAGAGATTGTTGAGCTGAAGAATTGTGTTTTTCTGAAGGCCAGAAAAGCCTTTGCTGTCTGCTTTCTTATATATTCTGTTGAATTTTTTTTCTTTTTCTTTTTTCCCCTTCTTTACTTGGGTTCTCATGTTATAATACAAGTGGCATTTTGCCTTCTCCAAAGTGTTAATGTTATTTTCTGAACCATTTGTTTCAGGGAAGGGGAATTTTCATCAAGCACATGTAAGATTTTGCCCCCTTTTTTGCTGGAATTCTGTTTTATGTTTTCGTCGTCTAAGAGTGCATTTTGACTGTATGGTGATGTCGCAATGTAGATAATGATCTACTGGGACAACATGCTATCTTTGCCGATCATACATCTGTATCACCTGCTACTCATCCTTGCCCATATATTGCTTACTTTGGACCAATCCCTCCATCATCCTCAAATTCCAATGGAAGTGTTTCAGAGGCTTCTAGCTTAAACAATCACTGGGGCCCATCCGTACCTAGTGAGATACCAACTTCCTATGCTTTTCCTGCCATGGATCTTCATTATCACAGTTGGGAGCACCATTCCTCTCCCTTCCCTACAACCAATAGTCGTATTGCTGCAGCTGATCAACCTTCCATCCTGCCCGTTACTCAAAGGTCGGCAAGGACCAGCTCTGATATACCAAGATCTGGATCTTTTATGCATCCGTTCCTCGGTCACAGGTATGGCTTTATCAATATGGAGACATTGTTGGTAGCACCCCTTTTTCTGTAGTTATTTTTTTTTTTGGGTTCAAAATATCAGTTACTTTTAAATGTGGAATATTTGTAGGGCATAGTTTCTATGGCTAGTGAATCAAAAAGAAAAAAAGAATTTCATTTCATTCCTTATGGTTAAAAGTTTAGAAACTTAGAGAACAGTTTTGATGATGGATTGCATGAGATTCTTATCTGCAGTTTTGTACCCTTCAGTCTCTTTAAGTTTTGTAGTATTCAGACTCAGAAAAAAAAAAAAAAAAGTTTTGTGGCAGTCAGTCAAATAATGTATTTGGTTGAATACACAGTATCTTAAAGGAATGAGTGCTACGAACTTTTCTTTATCTTTTCATTTTAATATAGATAATTGTATCGTTGACAGTGGAGGCACTTAATTTCTGCAGTTCTGGTGGTAGACCAGGGAGCTCAGTGGCTTCTTCAATGATGCCACCTTATCCAGGCAGTAATGCTCGAGCCCGTGATAGAGTCCAAGCTCTCCAGGCATACTATCAGCAACAACAACCAAGCAATTCAACTTCCATGCGTACACCCATCCTTTCTGGCAACCGAAGAACTGGCAGCCATAGAGGCTTGTCTCAAGTAGGGCCAGTGGCTTCGTCATCTGATCAGACAAGTGGCTTCTATATCGTCCCACCAGGTCGTAACTTTCAAGAAGCAGAAAATCCTTTGTCAAATCGATTCCATTCATGGGAAAGAGATCATTTGCCTTCATTCTCGATGACCCAGGTTGACAGAGACTCAGGTTGGGGGACATATCACCAGGCTGCTGGTGGGTCAGATACCAGTATCAGGTCCAGCGCATTCCGGCAAAGGCATGGATCCGAGAGGACATCTGCACAAAATCGGTCATAAACTTTATTGCTTATATCCTTTTCCGCTGAAGCAAACTACCACTACTATGCTGAAACCAAAAATTATGTATGCTTGAGAAATGATATATCATGCTTGGAGTCTGTCAGATCATGGCAGACTCAAAATACTGCGGAGTGGCCCCAAAAACTGATGTTTTTGGCAGGCCACATGGTGGTGTGATGGACTTTCGCTTCCTCTAGTTTGTCTGCCTTTGCGGATATAAAATAAGATCATCTGTTGGGTGGCAAAAATAGGATTTGAGCAGTTTTCTTGCCATTTTCATATCAGCTTGAATCACCCACAATCGGACTCTTGAGAAGCCCGGAGCTGTGCCTCAGAATTACTGCTTAGTGGGTGGCCTATTTATGTCCAAAAACGTTGCCTTGTTTCCTTTGCGAACACTTGTGAAGTTATATGAGTAAAGGGAACTTGTATAAAAGATCAATTTGTGCTTAACATTATATGGGATATGCATTAATTGGCCCAACTTTTGTTGGTGTTGGTTTTATAAATAAGCTTTGCGTCATAATATTTCGCTTGGCTTTGATGCCTACTGAATGTTAAATTTTGACAGGAGTACCATTTCATGTGAAAGATATGGAAACTGGAAATGATGAAAAGTTTTTGAAATTAATATATAACACATTCTTTGAGCTTTTTTAGAATAGTAAAAAAATAAAAAAATCGTAGGGTTTCATTTCACCTCTTCGCTTCTATTGAAGCTAACTGCAAAAAGACTGTCTTAACTAATGGTTATCTTTCTAGATCGTCTTAGTTGAATCCTAAAGCCAGCAAAGAATTGAAAAGGTTAGATTGCTCCTTCGGCTGTCGTCTGTATGGGAGGGGCTGGCAAGTTCGATTAGTTGGTAGGGTTTTTCTTGATGCATTGGGGACGATTTTAACGTGACCCGCTTCCCTAGTGAGATACTAGGAGAGGTCAACTTCTCTCTCTCTCTATGGAAGAGTTCTCAAACTCTATCTTTGAGCAAGTTCCTATAGATATCCCTCTCCAATGTGGGAATGTCACATGGTCTACTAATTGGGATTCTCCTTCGTGGTCTAGAATTGGTAGGTTTCTCATTTTTCTCAAGTAGGAGGATCACTTTCCAGACATTGTTTAGAGCAAATTACCCAGAATTCTCTTAGATCCCTTTCCCATTCTTCTTGATTGGTAGAAGTCATTTTAAATTTGAAAACATGTAACTGAAAATAGACGGCTTCGTTGAGAAGGTGAAATCCTAGTGGAGTTCCTATTATTTTCATTGTCGTCCTAGCTTTGTTTTGGCTAGAAAATTGAAAGTTATGAAAGCTGACTTAAAACATGGAATGAAACAGAGTTTGATCATGTGAAAAAAAGAATAAAAGGGCTCTTCTTGATGATATAAAAGGGCTAGATGAGATTGAAGAACAAAGACCGCTTTCTAGTGAGGAGAAATTGATGAAGGATGCGGCTATAGTTGAGCTAGAGAAGACTATTCTTTTGGAGAAGGTGAGTCGGAGGCAAAAGTCGAGGCCATTGTGGTTAAGAGGGGAATAAAAATACCCAGTTCTTCCATCTGGTTGCTAACTCTAATTGTAAATGTAACATGATAGAGAATTTGGTTATTAATGGTGACATCTCTTCTAATATGGATGAAGTTAAGAACTATATAGTACAATTTTTCACTCAACTTTATACCTAGAATGAAAATTGGCAGTTAGATTTGGATAGTCTCCCTTTTTACTCTGTTAGTGAGGAGGCTATATGGGTTGAGCGAGCTTTCGAGGAAATTGAAGTTTTCGAAGTGGTGAAAGACATGAATGGAGATAAAGCTCCATGCCCATACAGTTTTTCTATGGTATTCTTCCAATCTTATTAGTATGTTATAAAAGTAGATGTTATGAAAGTCTTTTTTGAGCTCAGTGAGCATGGACATTTCGAAAAAAGTTTTAATGTGACTTTCATTCTTCTTATTCCTAAGAAAGTTAGGGTTGTTAAGGTTAAAGAATTTTGTCCTATCAGTTTGGTGAGTGGTGCCTATAAAATAATAGCAAAGGTTTTGGCTAATAGATTGAAAAACGATTTTGGAGAATATCATTTGAAGACTCTGCACAATGGAACCATAGACAATCAAGTGAAATACAATCCAAGAAATAATTTTATCAATGGACAACAACATTGTGGTAAAGGTCATAATTCTATAGAAATCATTACCGCATGGCATAGAGGGGGAGGTCATATCGATTTTTTATGAAATGAAAAATACATATATGGTAGAATCGTAACCATAGAATACATCCCTAATTAAAATGCATACATTTTTCTCATACACTATGAGGATGGTGAGAAATGATATATTTTATATCCCACACGCTTTTTATCAAAGGCCGTCAAATTTTAGAGCTTGTTCTCATCCCCAATAAGTATATAGATAATCGTCTCAAATTTGGCGAGCTTGGAGTTTTATGTAAATTAGACTTAGAGAATGATTATGACCACGTTAGCTTTTTGTTAAAGATGTTAAGGATATGTGGCTTTGGGAAAAAAAATGGCAGAGTCTAATTGCACACTGCATATCTATTGCTCGGTTCTCTATTATGATTAGAGTAATGCTATATACCACATTTTTATCTATCAACTATTTCACAATACTGATATGACAGTCCCAATAAACCCTTAGATTTTTTATTTTTTTTTATTTTTTTAAGGACTGATCCAAAGGTTTAGTGGGATTGCCACGTTAGCATTATGGGATAAAAATGTGGTTTCTAACATTTCTCTTCTTACTAATGGTACTCCCGGTGACTTTTTCAATAACTCTCGTGGTCTGAGACATGATAATCCTCTATCCCCCTCCTTTTTGTGATTGGTATGGCTCTAAGTAGAATTATGTCAACCGCAATGGATGTGGGTTTTATTTCTAGTTTTTTGGTGGGGGCTAAGAACGATGATTCATTATTTGTCTCTCATCTTTGTTGATAATATCCTTTTTTTTTGTGTGTGGGATTGCACCAGATTATTTTCAGTATCTGAGATGTGGTCTCCTTTGTTTTGAATTTGTTTCAAGGATGAAGATTGACTTGACGAAATCTGAATTGGTTCCTGTTGGTAATATGTTGATGTGAATGGTCTAGCTTGTTTCTAGGTTGGAGGGTTTTTGT
Source organism: Betula pendula (assembly GCA_900184695.1). Classification (NCBI taxonomy): domain Eukaryota; kingdom Viridiplantae; phylum Streptophyta; class Magnoliopsida; order Fagales; family Betulaceae; genus Betula; species Betula pendula. Next base: position 21,348 of record FXXK01000816.1, on the reverse strand, counting down.
CTTTGCCCTAGAAATATTTAGGCCTCCCTCTTGATGCTCTGTTTAAGGCTAAATCTATTTGAGATACAATTATAGAGAAAATTGAGAGAAGATTAGTAGGGTGGAAAAGGCGTTATTTATTGAATGGTGGTCATTTAACGTTGATCAAGAGTACACTTTCCAACCTTTCTACATATATGCTTTCTCTCTTCCCTATCCTTGTTGTTGTTGCTGATCAGATAGAAAAATTTCGTAGGAATTTCTTGGGGTGTAGTTTAAATAATGAATCTAAGTTTCATCTTGTTAATTAGAAGAACATTTGTACTCCCCTTCATCTTGGAAATTTGGTGTTTGCTGTAGAGAAAAAGACTTTTTTGCAACAGGTAGTGAATAAAAAATATGCTAGTTTGGCGGGTAGTTGGTGCTCTAATGTTGTCATTGGGCCATATGGGGTGAGTCTATGGAAACATATTAGGAGGGGTTGCGATGCCTTCTCTAATTTTGCTAGTATTGAGGTGGGTGATAGTCCTTAGACTAGGTTTTGACATGACATTTGGGTACGGGGATCGTTCTCTAAAGAAAACTTTTCCAGAGTTATTTTGCATTGCAAGGTATAAAGATGCTCTAGTGGTTGACCATTTGTTTGCTCACAATGAAGAGGTGCATTGGTACATTAATTTTATCATATTGGTGCATGATTGATGGGTGGATTATGTATCTTCTTTTTCCAATGTTTTGTATTATGTTAGGATGGGTTGGAAGGTAAAAATAAGTTATGTTGGATTCCTTCTAAAAGATGTTCTTTTAAGGTCAAACAAAACTTTTTGCAAAGTTCTCCTTCTCAACATTGATTCATCTTTTTCTTGGAAGAACATTTGAAAGTTTAAGGCTCTTTTGAGGGTGGCTTCTTTACTTAAACATTTTTAAGCAAAATTCTTACTATGGATAATCTACACAAGCGTCACATCATAGTGATGTATTTGTGTTGTATGTGTAAAAGAGTAAGAAGACTCCCAATTACCTCAATCTTCACTATGATATTGCGAGAGATTTGTAGAATTTATTTTTTCAGATGTTTGGAGTAGAATGTGCCTATGCGGGTGGTGGAGCTCTTAGCATGTTGAAAATGAAGGTTTAGTCAAAATGATTCCAACATTATTTGAAATATAATCCCTTCATATTTAATGTGGTGCATTTAAAGAGAAACAAATATGCTTGAAGTTTGAGGATTGCAAGAAAATGAGTTTGAATTTATAACTTTGTTTTCTTAAATCATTCTTTTTAAGTAAATCTTTGCTAATGTCCTTCTCAATATCTCTAACTTTATAACGTTCTCGTCTCATTCTTTGCCAAGCGTTTTTCTCTTATATAATTTATGCGTACTTAAATTGTACCCTGTGCACTTTTAATAAATTTGCTTTACTTACATGTATGAAAAAAAAAAACAAAAAACTACTCATCCTCTCACCCCTTCCCTCTAAAACTGGTTAGCCTCTATTTATTTGCCTCTCTCCAATCAGCTCGATAACCATATCTTTGGTGTTGCACAAAATCAATACTTAGAAAGAACAGAGAAGCTCTGCCTCTCACTCGAGTAACCCAACCCGATTACTGGTCGGCCCTTTTGAGATCGATGTAGTTCAGCAGTGAACCAAGGGTTGATTGGTTCGGGTGGAAAATATAGTTATGAACGGTACCAACATGCACCAAACCACAACAAAATAAAAATAAATCCCGCGCCAGCACATTTTGGTGAAAATGTTCAGTTTATCTGCATTAATTATTCACTTCAGAAAGATCCCGACAAGACCGTTCAACAGACCATCCAAAAATCAAGAATGTATATGTAGCCATCTCTAGTAATGTAGTTAGGCGTCCCAGCGTCCACCAAGAACATCTTACAAAGTAGTACTTAAAAAAGTAATGCTCAATAGTGATCCTCGGAGTCAACAGACCGGCTTCGATCAGATTTTTCCTGTGAACCACACCCACAAAACCAATAAAACCACCATGAGAATAGAACAGAAAGAAAAACAAACAGAGAAGCAATCAATACTAATCAAAAAACAGGGGAGAACAATCTTACAGGAGGCGATCGGGACCGTGATAGGCTTCTAATGCTCCTGTTGGAACTTCGACCTTTATAGCGAGGAGGCTGCATTGTACCAAATCAGTGAAAAATAAACACAAACAGAACAATCAGTAGCAAACCATGGCCTCAGTCCATGTATGCAAAGATATAGCACCCAGCTCCTCATTTTCTAACTCCTTTTTATCTTTTTTCAAAAATTAAAAGCCTTGACTTACTGAAGTAACTGGAGATCTGGATCTTGATCGAGATCTGCAAGAAGTCCACAAACAACCCAATTCAATATCCATAACGATCCTTCAAAACTTTGATCCAAAAGCCAGTTCCATTTAGAGTTACCACAACGAAAGGAGGAAAAAGAAGAAATGAAATGTACCCCAAGTTTTTAGCAGCAACCAACATTAAAAGCACTAACCCAATTTTCTCATGATCACAACCTCTTACTAAATCAACTTTTCCGGCAGCACATGACAACTCAAATGGACTAATAAAGAAAAAACAAATACAGCACCATAATGTAAAATCCTAGTTGGAAGTAGAATGACATCCACCCCAGATTCCCAACCACAAGTTATTATAATGTTGAGGAGTATTGAATCTCTACACCGTGGAATTGTTGTGAGTGGTACCAATAGCACTCAGTTCACAGGAAATCCAGCTTTTAAATCGCAACTCAACTGTTCCAGTCTAACACGCATTGGCAGACCATGCATATAATTTATTAGAACCGTTATTGTAGCATTAAGGTTTTCCAGAGGTGCTCATCAACAAAACATCATTACCTCAACAACCAAAAGAGTTGCAGGCGTCAGAGTACCACATGCCATCAAGTTCCTAACATGCAGTCCCCAGGTCGCCGCAAAGTCCAGATCTAGCAAACACACAAGTCAACCCTCATAAACAAAGTATGATGACTAACCAATCTTGTAAGCCCTTTCTTTAAGTGCCCACTTCCATCTTTGAAATAAAAAAGAAAAGCTTAGTACAACTTTATAGAATCTCCAAAGGTTACATTGTCTCAGACCAAAAGGTTTTGCATAACTGTTGAAAAACACTACAAAAAATATATTTTTCAAATGTTTAAGGTTTAAGCAAGGTTAAGATAAAAGAAGATTAACCCATGAAAGATAGTTCCAGCTATTATTTCACAATAATGAAAAAACATAGCCAGTATGATGTTCATATTCTTGTTCCATTTTCATTAAACAAAAGGGGGGAGGAACCCTTGTTGCCTAAAGAAATAGCAGCAAGGAAAAATAAAACCAGCGGAAAGATAGAGGGAGAAGAGTGCTTGCCAGCCAACCACGGCACTGTAAAGAGCCAAAAAAGTTCCCCAAAGATTGAGCAAGTCCCCGGTGCTTATTGCTATCCATTCCATTATAAGCCTTAGCTAAAAAATAGCTCAATGAATACTCGGTATGTAAGCAAAATTTTAGCTAAAACATCAGCTAAATGGATACTCGGTGGGAAAAGTATGTTTTATAGGTGTTAATGAAATCTTCCTAATTGACTCAGCAAAACAGGGAGAAAGGTAGGAAGTTTGCAAAGGAATAACCACCGAAATTTCAAGGAAAAGGATGTGCCTGCCTAAGAAATACGTCCAGCCAACCCCAACCAGTCGTACTAAAACCTATTCAAGTTGAGCTAAGAATTAACTCCACATGAAAAAAAAAAAAAAAAAAACATCCATATAAATAATAAATTTAAAAATCAATCAAAATTCGATCACACTTTTGTGCATAAACCTTAGGCATGCAAGTCAAGAAGCATTTGACTAAACAAAATTGAAGTTGGAGTGCAAACCACAAGAAAGGCCCTGAGGAGAAGACAAACAAAACAAACCTTGAACGAGATACTGATGGAGATCGAGAAGAATATTTTCTCTTTGGAGATATGCTGCAAGCAATACATCCCGAGTCAATTTGTATTATTACTAAAAACTCATTTCAAATCTTAATTAGCGAAAATATCAAAGATTAAGTACTTGAGAAAAACAAAAATCAAACAAAAAGTTCTTTTTAGTTAACCTCCTGCTCCTGCCACTATAGCTATGGCTGTGACTTGGGCTTCTTGACATATAAGGACTACGAACAGGACTTCTTGAATAGCTCCGCCTTGAATCACGGCTGCGACTTCTAGAGTAGCTCCGTCTCGAATCATACTCCCTCACCTAGACAAAGCAAATAGAGAAGTAAAGGAAAAATGAGTCAAGAAAACCAGAATTCGGCACATCAAGAACATTGTGACATACCCGTATGTAAGCCCGTGAAAAAGCATTCCGAAATTCAGTGTCATCTAGTTTTTTGATCTGCAGAGCAAGACAAGAAAAGACCTTACAAAGAGAACAATGACATCTTTTTTTAAATAAGAATGCCAAACACAAACCAAGTTCCACTCCCACAGTGAAACGCTGAACATTTTAAACATAAAAGTCTGTAGGAATACTAACAGTTAAGTATAGGAACTTACAGCATACTTCATGTCATCATAGTGTGCATAATCCACAATTCCTGACATGCCTACAAAAAAGTAGAAAAAAAACAATTTGAATCGATAAATAAAACGATTTTCCAGTCCAATGAAAGAAATACACATGAAACTGAAATAGATGAAGTAGATAGACTCTCTTTTCTTCATCAACATGCCATGCTACACAGTCATTATAACTACAGACCAAGCTCATTACGGACACTGGTACATTTTAGTTTAAAAATAAATAGTTGTAGTAATTCATTCGCAGTGGAAAATAAAAACTTAGCAATGATTGCCAAGCAATCAATGAGAAATTATTATTGTACGACCCTGTTTGCTGAAAATTTTCCAAGTTGTGCATGTGCTCATGTCTAATTACCATTGACAATTAATCACCATGATATGTACAGAAAGAATATTGACCTCTTTTTTTAAGGTTGAACTTCTAAACTTTCACTTCGCTGAGAACATAACTAATCAAAAATAGCTAAAACATAAGATCATACTTCAACGGCCCAGTTATTTGATCTGTTGTTCATACCCTTATATGAGGAAGAAAAAAAAAAGACATAACTGTTAATCTAACTTACCACCACGATCACGGAATACTTGAGAGAAAAGGACATCACCAGCTTGACGCATATGATCCTAATTATTCATTATACAAAATCATTAAACATTCAGTAAACCAACTAGTTGAATAAATTTAGAAATTCAGAATCACAATGATTTTGGATACATATGAAGCATACATGACTAAATAGGTTTATGCTTACCTTCAGGTCTTGCCATGAAGCAGAAGGAGGTAATCCAGTGATCAAAACTGCATGACGGAGCCATATTAATTCAATACCACATTGCATACACATTTTATGACTAAAATCATATAGAAGGCACACATACCACGATAGTCAGAATGCCTCGGAATACCACGGCTACTGCCACTACCACTATAACTGCTATAGCGATCCACTGATGATGAATGTCCTCGCCCACCATGTGCAAGTTCAACCTTTAAGGGCAGATATTAAAACAAAAAACAAAATATAAGCAACAAAGATACAAAAAAACAAAAACAAAAAATACAGAGGTTTTAGTAAAAGTAAATAGGCGAAGAGTCACCAACCCGCAATCGACAACCATCAAAGTTATACCCATCCCGGTAATAAATTGCATCTTCAGCATCACGTGGTTCTTCAAACTGCAAGAGTGACAATTTTTAAAGAACTGTATGAGACAAAAGAAAATGTCCAAACCATAAAAAAAGGCAAATTCATATTGATAATTGAACATATATGCATATTTATAAATATCAGAAGTTTGTACAATTAGAACTCACCTCAATAAAAGCATAACCTGGGGGTCTTGGAGGGATCTTCAGATCAATGTCAACAATAGGCCCATACTGCATTTAGACAGCAAAGATGTAAAAAGGACTCAGCAGCAAATATCTTAATAGAGCTACAAGATCAGTTTCAATAATCATAAACCCTTCCTTCACTAATCCTTACAGATTGTATCCCAATTCTAAACTCCAAATAAATAACATCTTATAGTTTGAGGTACATCTGGCACATGTTCGAGAAATATCGGACTCTTTTTTCAAATTCCAATTACATTTTCTATAGAGTAACACATATCCAGTGGCTTATCCAGAGAAATATTGATATATGATACAAAGACTCCCTCCTAGAAGTATCCATCCTAACAATCCAATAACAGTACATAGTTGCCTCAATACTAATTTAAATATTCATGTCTGTAGCAATTCTATGTCAATGCCAATCTCAATGGAGAAGTGAGTGTTAAATATAAAATAATACCTTATAAAACAGATCCTCGACCTCTCTCATACGAGTATCACCAGGGAGATTTCCAACATAGATGGTACGGCTTGAGCGTCTACTCATTTTTTCCCCTTAAAAGCACAATTTCAATCATCTAAGTAAGCACACGGACCAAAATAAAAAATAAAAACTAAAAAATTAAAAATTAAATAATAAAAAGAAAAAGCAATCAAATGATTTAAGTAAGTACACAAACATGTTGCAGCAAACAATATCAGCCATCAATGTGCTAACTGAATTTAAATCAACTCCAAAAAAAAAAAAATTCTAATTATAAAACAAAAATTACCTTTAAAAAAAGAGGTGCATTTTGTTTTCATAATTACCCATCACAAAGCTTAAATGATAGAAATGATCCAAAGCCAAACGCAAATACAAGTACAGCAACAGAAATAAACTAAAAAAAAATAGTAATAAATAAATAAAACAAACCCACATGCATATATTATGGATCAAGGAAAGAAATATGAAAAATATTAAATTAACTCGCAAATAAATCTAATCGTGTAATTCTCTGTCCCAATGATTGATATCCAGGGTATGAAATGAACCTGAAAAATTAAAAGGTAATTATTATAATTTTTTTTTAATTACCTTTCACAGAGAGACAGAGGAAGTTGAGAAGTGTGGAAGAATTGGGAGCTTATGGGAAAGAAATATAAACATGCATATATTAATAATAAAACAAAACAAAACAAAACAAAACAAAACCCCACATGCATATATTATGGATCCAGGAAAGAAATATAAAAAATACTAAATTAAATCTAATCGTGTAATTCTCTGTCCCAATGAGTGATATCCAGGGTATGAAATGAACCTGAAAAATATTAAATTAATTATTATAATATTTTTTTAATTACCTTTCACAGAGAGACAGAGGAAGTTGAGAAGTGTGGAAGATTTGGGAGCTTCTGGAAGACACAGTTTTGGGCTTCTATCCGAGGGCTATCAGGAAGAAGGAACCCGAAGAAAAGATTGTGCGCTGTCGTAGGGATACGGTTTTATATTGCGGGTTAGAGATATATGTACCGTCCGATCGAATTAGATCAACGTGCGATGTGAACTTGTGAAGTACGAGAATCTTTAAGCAGTGTAAGTCCTGAATGTACCAAATTGCCCTTACGTGACCAAACATCATTTGTCTCCCTTGAACTTCTTGTGAACGATCTACTGCCAACGCAACCTTTTATAAGTAAGAGTAATGTTAAACTTTTGTGAGTCCTGAATGTACCAACGCAACCCTTTTCCCGCATTTATCTAGGAAAAAAAAAGTTAAACACATTTTTATTTTTTTAAATGGTTTATAAAATTATTATTAAATTTTGGATTCATTTTTATTGAATTTTAATTTAATACTAATTTTAAAAGTTTTAAATGGTGATTTTAAAAATTACCTAAGAGAGTGTTGAAATGAGAGTAAAAAAGTGAGAGTGTGTGTAATATGATTAAGATCTTTTATAATTTTAAAGGAAGTATATA
>FXXK01000816.1:0-13456 GCA_900184695.1 Betula pendula | reverse complement strand
GGCTGCGTTTGTCAAAGCCGCATCTCTCTCTTATGTTTTATCGTGCAGTGTGCAGGGCACACTGCACGGTAACATGGTACTTGGCCAGATTTAACCCATTTTTAATATATTTAATTATTCCAAAAATACCCCTTAAAGAAGCACAAGGAAAAATAAGCACAAAAAACAAGACTTGAAATAAAGGGTATTATTGGAAGAACATTTCAAAGTTTGACCTGCCGTATACTTCAACGTGAGGAATGACCAGGGCGAAAATTTCGACAATACGTTATGGAGGGTGAAAAGAATTACCAAGCAGAGCCTACTTCTTTAGAAAAAACAAAATATAGTTTTTGCTCAAAGTTTTTTTTTATTTTTTTTTTTAATAACATAGAGAATAAGAACCTGATAAAAATATATTCAATTCTCAACTATAACATGCCACATTTTAATATATAGCATTTTTCAAATGTTTTGATGTAAATAAATGGCTTAAATTTCATAATTTGAAAATATACGATTTTTAAAAAATTGTAGAGGATCCTACTCTATATAGCATTACTCTTTACGTAAAAATAATGAAAATATCCACGACCTAGGAATGGTCGATAAGTTAGAATTGTGAGATACCTAGCTCCGCTTGTTAATGAATTTTGGAGTATTATTATTTTAATTTTTTTAAAGAGTAATGTTATATATTACACAAATATTTCATCACTATCTCACCAATTGACTATGCTGACACATGTCAGTGGAATGTTTAGGCCAATTAGGCCAACGTTGAAGGCCCTTAATTTATAAAAAGCCCACAAAAAAAGCTTTTTATATTAAATTTATATTATTAAAAAAATTATTTATAAAAAATAAAAAGGTAAAAGGCCTTAAGAAAAATAAAATGAGAGGACGCCATATGACATGCTATGAGCGTTTAGGAAAAAAAAAAGTTTCAAATCTTAAAAATTTCCAAACTAAAGTACAACCTACTTTCTTTCTGATGGTGGCCGCACCACCCTCAAAACGCTTCATGGTGGACTTCAAAGTGCTTTAAGGACGATGTAATCATCTCCGGTGCATTTGGGGATGACTAAACATTGAAGGTGGTCTTGGTCACTCTTTGATGGCACTAGGGGTGGTCACACCACCCCTAGACCACCTCGTATGTCCACCACGAGGCATTTTGTTGGTTGTGCGGCCACTTTCGAGTTCTGCTATGGGTGTCGGGGGGATGTTCTGTTATGGGTGGTCGGCTACTAACAACATTCAATATTTTAAATTTTTTTAGGGGGTATATACATTTTTACCCCTTGTAGTTTAAAGACTTTGTTCAAAGCCACCTCAGTTTCATTATTTATCACAGGGAGTACCTTAATTTTGACTAAATACGGATATAGTACATTTGTCAATCTTCCGTCAAATTATTTAACGGAACTCCACGTGTCAGTGTTTAAACACTATCACATGACTTCGCCTTAATAAAAATTAAAATTAAAAAGTTAAAAATTAAAAATTAAAACTAAGAATCTTAAAATATTAAAAAAAAATTAAAAAAATTAAAAAAAAAAAAACAGAGCCACCCCCATTTTGGCCATCCTGCCACCCTCTTAGTTGATATGGGGTGGCCAAACCACTTTCATGGACCGGCCGATTTGAGAGTGGCCAAACACCTCGAGACAAACTTTAAGATTTTTTATTTTTTATTTTTTATTTTTTTTATTTTTTTATTTGGGGTGTGCTGACCTACTCTCAAGGGCAAACCCTAGGTATTTTTTTTTTTTTTTGTTCTTTTTTAGGCTTTGTGGGGGTGGTCGAACCACCCCCAAAAGACCATGAGGGTGTTCGGTCACCCCTAGACAACCGACTTGGGTGGTCAAAACTACCCAGGCCAAACGGGGTGACCAAACCACCCTCCAAGGGCTCCTTAGGAGTGGCTTAGCTACCCTTATTTTCCTCTTTGGAGGTGGTTCGATGGATCCATAGGGTTAGTTCGACCACCCCCATACCCGGCCAAAGGGTGACTCGAGCCACCCTCTCTTGTTTTTTTTTTTTATTTTTCAATTGTTTTTAAGTTTTTTTTTTAATATTTTTAATTTTAATTTTTTAATTTTTATTAAGGCAGAGCCACATGTCAGTGCTAAATACTAACACATCGAGTTTCGTTAAATAATTTAACGGAATATGGATAAAGGTACCATATCCGCTTTTTGCCAAAATTAAAGTACCACATATGATAAAAAAATGAAATTGAAGTAGCTTTTAAGTAAATCTTTAAACCACATGGGGTTTAAAGAAATTACCATTTAAAAAAAAAAGTTTGAAAGAAAATAATTTTTTTTTTTTAAAAAAAATTAAGTCTATTTAAAAAAAAAAATTATGTGTATTGTTTTTTTAATAATTTTAGTTTAATTCTAATTAGAGTATATGTGTTGTTACCGAACTACATAATAATAATAACTATTTTTTTACGCTCTCATCCATTCCCATTAATAACTATTATTTTTCTAATGAAATACTTTTTCCTTTTTTGTTTTTTTTGTGAAGTGGGAAATACTTTTTCGTTTGTTAACGAAGCCTAACATATCATTCCCAAAATACACGAGAGTACCAGGTATAAACATTATTACATGTCTGCAGGTACATAAATGTTATGTTCCAACTTCCATCTATTAATTACACTGGTCACACTTACGTGTTTTTTTTTTTTTTTGACAAGTCACACTTACGTGTTAGTATATACATCATGCTAAACCAAAACTATATGATTCAACACTTAAAAAAAAAAAAAAACTATATGATTGAAATAGCATTATAAAGTTCCTTATATACATTTTTTTTAATACTTAGGCTCCGTTTGTTTCAACGTAAATTGATTTATCTGAAACCATTTTACGTCAAAACTAACGAAGCCTTAGTGATATATCAAATTCAAAGGAATCCTACAAATATAATTCCATATCACTGATATAAGCATCCCAAATCAATTTATCTTGAAAAATGACCGAGGTATGTAAGAGGTTTAGCTATTTTCATACCAATAAATGATCAAACAATATGATATCCAAAAAAAACGAAAACAAAAAAGAAAAGAAAGATGAGGATTAAGGTCACTCGTCCACTTGCTGGTTCGAAAAGGGTTAACTTGTCTTTCTAGGTTTGTGGTTCTTTCGGTGTCTTTTGACTTTACTTCATAAACTACTTCAGTGGCCCTTTCAGAAAGGCCCATGTCATTTTTGACCCATTGCTTACTATTTAGTTATATTTTCTGCACTATAATTTTTATTTTGGGTTTATTATTAAGGACTTCACCTTTTTTTTTTCTTCGGTGTTTTAATCTATGTTCGCTTTTTTTATTTACTTAAGAAAAAAAAAAAAGGACACTGTTGTAGCTGAAACTACCTCATCTCCGTTAACGGAAAATGATATAGAAGAAATGAACCTATTCGATAAACATATTGAGCTTATAAGGATTCGTTTAAAAAAAAAAAAAAGAGCTCAGTAATATATTTAAATAAAAAAAGCATGAAACAATAATTGAGAGAATGTTCAAATGTGCCACAAAGAAGTTGATATCATTTTTTTTTTCCGCATGTGAACCAAAATAATCATATCTGTCACACTAACGTCTTCTTCTTCTTTTTTTCTTTTTTTAAAATGTCCACCTAAAATTGGTATAGTTTTTAAAATCATCATCAAAATCCAATTGTGATTTATAACAAATTCAATGATAATTTTAAAAATGACATAAATTGTGGATGTACACAAAAAAATAAAAATAAAAATAAAAAAATAAAAAATAAAAATAAAGATGACATGTATTATTATTATTATTATTTTGGATACAAGGTATTCGGCTTCATTCTTATAACGGTCTGACAGTATCACGGGATTACCATACGACTATGACTTATCAAGCATAGATGTCAAAACCTTGGGATTAACCAACTAATCTCTAGTTTAATGCCATGCACCACTCTTAGCATTAAACATTTGAGTTGTAGGTTTCATTCCCGTGACTGGGCCCAAGTGAAAGTTCGTACCTAATAAGTCTTGAACTTAAAATATATAGAAAATATTTTCTAATGATCTCAAGCCTTAATCACTAGACCAGCCCTTTGGGGTTAAGAAACATGGAGATGTCCCTTTAACAACATTGATATACGTTTTTATATATATTTTTTTATTTTACGTACTGTAAGAACAAATTACAAAGAACAACAAGAATAATAAAAAAAAAAAAGCTAAACAATTGAAAAATCCAATCAAGATAGACAATTAGCACCTCATAGCACGGGAGGAGAAACTTAGGAAGGTGGAAGTCACTTGGGAATACAGCCAATGAAAGTTGTGGCCCACTAAGATGAATAAAACTATCGGGAGTATAAGAACCCCTAAAAATTCATATCTAGTTCAGCTTCAAAAGAAATTGAATAGACTAAGAAACTTAGATCTAGTCAAACTTTAGAGGAAATTGAACTGACTAAGAAATAATAGCAAAAACATGATATCTATCACAGATTATGAGTCTGAAGTCCAACCAGTTTGGATTAAGTTTAAAGCAACAACACAAAGAAGAAAAAAAAGACATGGGAAATTGAAAATGTAGTAAATAAAATATTGGGGCAAAAACATTGGCTGAGGAAGGCATAATGGGCACTGTAGATGGCCGGCGCGTGTAAGTTACTTGCCGACATGTAAAAACCATGCGCCAACAATGGGTGTTGGGAGATCGAGAATCACCACAGGAGACTAGTAGCGGCGACAGAGAAGAGGCACGCGCAGGACACGCACCCGCGAGCGTGTGTTTGCTGAACGGTGGTGGCTGAAAGCTAATGGACCCAAGAGGGAGGTGGAGTGTCGCATGTAAGGATGGGTCTTCTTGAAATTCGTAGATCGGGTTTTTTTCCCAAACCGAAAACTTTAAAAAGGGGCAAATCTATGACTAGGGATGGCTAGAGGAGGTGGAAGCCGAACGGTTTGTGAGTGGAGGAAAGTGGCGAACGATTTATTATATGAGAATTATCACCATGGGCCAATGGATAAGGCTTCAAAGAGGCGGATAGAACTCTCAAGAGGTGAGAACGACCTCAAAAGAGTTAGGAAAGGGTGGGGAAGGAGGAGGCGGAGGAGGGGAAAAGAGGGGAACCGAGGGGGAGTGCTCCCTCCTCCTCTCAAGGCAGTCGAAGAGCTTTTTTAAGCTTAAGGGGAGAGGATTTTTAGGAAAGAGGGGAGAGCTTGATTGCCTCCATTAGTCTTAGACTTTTTTATTTTTTATTTTTTTGTAAGTTATTCATTCCAAAAGAAACAAATTACAGAACATGGTACATGAAACAGAAGAAAAGACAGACAAGAAAAGCAACAAGTAAAAGCTAACAACTTTAAAAACCCAATCCAAACAGACAACTAGCATCTCACAGTACAGAAGGAAATCCAGAAAAGTAGCCAGTTGAGAATGCAGCCTATGAAAGCCGTGGCCCAATAAGATGGATACAGCCATCAGGAGTACAAAGACCCCTAAAGACATGGAAGTAATCCAGCTTCCTAAGAAGTTGATCTGATCAAGTAACTTAGATCTATCATAGTTCTAAAGAAATTGAACAATCTAAGATTTAGAGCGGAATATGGGTTTTTATCCCATACTATGAATTTGAGGCTCAACTGAATTGGGTTAAGTTGAAAGCAACAAAGTAGCAAAACACATAAAAAATTACAAGGGAAAGTAAAAAAAAGTAAAAGAACAGTAGCAGCGGATGACTGGGCTAAGGAGGACCCGGTTGTTGGCCGACGTAAAGAGCACACTCTGGCAGAGGTCACCGGAGGACCGAGAAACACCATAGGGGACCAAAGGTGGTGGCGAAGAGGCGACACGCGTGGCTTAAGACTGTCCACGCGTCGGCTTATGTGGAGGACGCGCCTGTGACTGAGATCTACTCGCAAGCGAGTGTGGGACACGCTCTAGCGTGTGTTTGTCTGTTGACGGCGTGGCTGGTGGAGGCATGGAGCGGCGAAGTCCAAAAACACGGTGGAGAGGCATGTGAGGTGGTGAAGCTTTTTGAAGTTGAGAGATTTGATTTTGAAAAAACCAAATCCCAAAACTTCAAAAAGGCGGCAGAATTGGGGCTGATATAGGCTATAGGCGGCAGAGACCGGCCATCTTGTGAAGGAGATGTGGGCGGCAGGGCTGTTGCACATGAACAAAGCCTCTGGAGAGGTGGATATGGTTTTTGAAGAGACAAATAAAGTCTCCAAAGAGATAGATTTTGCCTCTAAATAAAAGGGTATGAGAGGGAGAAGGAGGAAGGAGAGAGTAAAGGGAAGATGGGGGTCCCGAGTAGTAGTGGCTTGGCTTTCTCTCGGGAGAGAGAAGAGAGCTTTTGGGTTGTTGACCGAAGAATAACTTTCTCATTAGTCTTAAGACTTTTGAGTCATTCATAGTTCATTATTCATGTTTGAAATCTTAAATTTCAACCCCACCTAAAGTGGGACGAATCTCAACCGGTAAATTGGTAATACAAAGGTCTATGGTTTGATGGGTGAGAAATAGCCCTTTCCGTGAACAACAATTGTTGAGTTTTATCTTCTAAATAAAAATGAAGAAAATATAAAGATATTTTTTGACGTAAAAATAATAGTTAAATTCAATGTTTTGATATTTTAATCTCCACCGTGGTTATTCGTGTTAGAGGGGGATGAGTACGAAGATTAAAAAAATAAAGCTAAAACAATAATTTCCTCTTGATCTTCTCTAAAATACTTATTTCATGATTTTAAAAAAAAAAAAAAAAAAAATTAGGAGTACCGTTTTTTTGTTTTGGTAAATAACCAATTCTGGAATTTCCAGCTTTCGTTTTGGGGGTCTCTTCTAGGACGCCACGCTCGAAGACAGGCAAGGATTCCGTAGAACAAAATTGCATTTTACTCCACGCCAACCAACGTTGAATGTGGTCCCCGTATATCAACCTTGCGGCTATGATTAACTCAGAGGCTAGATATATTGTAAGTGGTCTATGATTCCACGTGTCTTGATATCATTCGTTAGCATAAAAATAGCTTCAATTCTGGTACACAGTTTACAACTTACCCAACGCCAACGTGTCTTACTCACCCGTTTCTCAGGTTTACAATTTCGTTTTTTCTCTCCTTCTCATCTCCTCTCTGATATTTATATACAAATTCATAGAAAACCAGACATTGCTGTTTTTCTCTCTGAAAATTATCTGTCTTCCCTCGGATATGGCCCGGAATCTAGAGGCAAAGGCGAATTATAAGGGGAATGGATTTCGAGCACAAGCTTCGTGCTGTTGTATTTTTTTCCCCATTCTCCTCTTTAGTCTTGTATTATGATCTTTTGATGGCTTTTAAAATTCTTGAATTTTTTTAATCTGGGTTTTTGTTTAAGATTTGATTTATGTCTCGATCCTGACACGCAGAACATCATTTTTTTTCGCCGGCTTTTGTTTGTATCATTGGTTTTTTGATGTTGGAGAAGGTTGCTTGGCTTTGATTGGATGCACTAAAATATTTTTTTTTTTTTTTTTTTGAAAATTTTGGGAAATTTTTTTTTTTGTCCCTTTTTTTTTTTGTTTAATAAAATTGGAAAAAAAAGGGGTTGTTTCTTGGTTTTTGGCTTAGCCGGAATAGCCCGGGTTTTCGATTTGCGGGTTAAAAAACATTGGTCCCCCCTTCCAAAACAAAAATATGAAAAACCAAAAAAGTTTGGTCCAAAAAAAAGATTCCCCAAAATTTCCCCCACGCTTTTTTAAAAAGGGTAAAAGTTTTTTTTTTTTTGCGTTTTTTTGTTTTTCAAAGTCTTTTTCTTTTGTTTCTTTTTTTCCAGATTTCTTTTTATTTGGGGTTTTTTGTTTTTTTTTTTTTAAAGATTACGTTTTGGTTTTTATAGTTTTTTTTTTTAAATTTGGGTTTTTTTTTTTGAAAAAATGGCAAAAAAAGCCTTAAAATATTGCCTTTTGTTTTTTTTCTGGTGGTGTTAACCCCTTTTTTGGGTAAAAAAAAAATATTTAGCTTTTTTAATTTCTTAAATTTTGGTAGCTTGGTTTTTTAAGGTTTTTTTAATGTTTTTTTTTTTTTAACTTTGGATTAACAGGTTGGGGGAAAATAGAAAAAAAATTCCCTTTTTTTGAGTTTTTTTTGTTTTTTAATTTGAGGAAAGTTTTTCCCGAGGAAAAACAATACCAAATTTTTTGAAAAGCTTTTTACATTTTTTTTTCCTTGGTTTTTTTTTGGGTGGGGTATTTTATTGTATAGGAAAAAAAGAAAACAAAAACCAACAACTTTTTCAGGAAAAAAAAATAAATTTGTTTTTAGAATTTACTGTGGGAATTTTTTTTGGGTTTTGAAATCAAATTTTTTAAAACGGAAAAACCAAATTTTTTTTTTGGCAAAAATTTTTTTTTAAAGCTTTTTTTTTTTAAAAAATCTTAAATTTTTTTTTTTATTTTCACTTTTTTTTTTCCCCCCCTGGCTTTTTTTTTTTCCTCCAGCAAATAAAAATTTTTTAGTGGGGAAAGAAACCCTTTGGTGGGAAAATTTTTTTTTGGGGTTTTCCCTTAAACCAGTAAAAATTTGCCCCCTTGTTTTGGGGCAAATTTTTTTTTTTTTTTAAAAAATGACAGAAAAAAAGAAAAAGAAACCAAAAATTCGTTGGAAATTTTGTAAAAGTTTTTTCCCCGAAAAAAACATGTTTTTTTTTTCCCCTTTTTGGTTTTTTTTTGGTTTTCCAAATTTTTTAAAAAAAAAAGCCCTACTTTTTTTAAAAACCTTTTTTTCTACTTTGATGCCAAATCCCTTGTTTTTTTTTTATTAGCATGTTTTTTTTTCAAGCCTTCAAATTTGAGGCCAAAATTTTTTCTTTAAAAGGAGTTTTTTTTTGCTTTGAAAAATTTGTTTTTTTTGCCTAACTTTTTCAAAATGCTTGGTTTAAACAAAGCCTCCTTTTTTTTGTTTTTTTTGGTTTTTTTTTTTCCCTTCCAAATTTTTTTTTTTTTGTTTTTTTTTTTTTTTTTTTTAGCCCCTTAATTAAAAATATCCTTTTTTTTTTGCCTTCCGTTGGGGTTTTTTGCCACAATAAAGCTTTTTTGGGAACTTCTTTTGAAATAATTTTTTTTTTTTTTGAAAATGTTTTTAAAAGTTTCCCTTTTTTTAAAATGTGTAATTTTTTTTGGTAAGGAAGGGGGTTTTTTTTGAAATCAAATTTAAAGTGGGGGGGCCCCCTTTTTTTTTTTCTTTTTTTTTTTTTTTTTTTTTTTCAATAAGTTAAATCAGACCAAAAATTTTAAAATGAAAAAAAAAAAAAAAAAATTTTAAAAATTTAGGGCAAAGAAACCAATAATGGTCAAGATTTGTTCAAAAATAAGATCAAATTTTTTTTTTTTTTTTTTTTTTTTTTTTTTTTTAAAAAAAAGTAAATAAAACCAAATCCCTTTTTAAAAAAAATTAGGAAAATTTCCAAAAAATCCATTTCCCAAACCCCAAAAAGGTTTTTTTTTTTTTTCGAAGATTTTTCCCTAATAATCTGAAAAATTGAAAAAAACACTTTTTTTTTTTTTTTTATAGAAAATTTACAGTTTGAAAATGTAAAAAAATCTTTTTTTTAAACCCTTTAAAAGAATTTTTTGGTAAAAATTAAAAAAATGAAAAAAAGGGAACCTTTTTTTTCTCTTTGGGACACCTTGTTTATAGCCATTCCAGCCTTCAAATTTGAAGGGGCCCAATGTCTTTTTTAAAAAAAGAAGTTTTTTGCTTTTCAAAAATGCTGTAAACAAAAATTTGTTTCCAAAAATTTTTTATTTTTGGGTCCTTCCCTCATTTTTGTTTTTTTTTAGCCACTTTTATTTTAAATTATTTTTTTTTTTTTTGCCTTTCCTTTGCGGGGTTTTGCCCATAGCTTTTTTTTTTTTGGAAACCCTCAAAAATGGATTTTTTTTTAGTTTTTTTTTTTTTGAAAATGTTTTTTTTAAAAAATTTTTCCCCCTTAAATGGTTGGGTAAAAAAATTTTTTTTGGTTAAAAAAAGGAAGTTGGGTTTTTGAAATCAAAATTTTTTTTAGTGGGGCTTTTTTTTTTTTCTTTTTCCTTAACCTTAATCAGAACCAAAATTTGTTTTTTTTGAATAATTGGGGGGCAAAAAAAGAAAAAAACAATAATGGTTTAAAATTTTTTTTTTTTCATAAGGAATCAAAACCTTTCCCCACCCCAAAGGTTTTTTTTTTTTTTTTCCCCAAAAGGATGGTTTTTTGAAGGTTTTTGCCAAAAAAAAAAAAATTTTTTTTTTTTTTTTTTTGTGGGAAAGAAATGAAAAGTTTTTTTTGGAAAAACCCTTCCCTTTTTAAAAAAAGAGAATTTCCTATAAATTAATTCTGAAAAAATGAAAAATGCCCTTTTTTTTTTTTTTTTTTTTAGGAAAAAAAAAAATTAAAAACGGCGAAAAGCCGAAAAAAGGGAAAAAAATTAAAAATTTTAAAAACCTTAAGAATTTTTTTTTTTTTTGTTTTTTTAAAAAAAAAATTTATGAAAAAAAAGCGAAAAAACCTTTTTTTTTTTTTCTTTTTTTTCCACCAAACCCAAGTTTTTTTTTTATTAGCAAAAAAAAAATTTTTTGCTCAAATTTGAAAGGGCCAAATTTTTTTTTCTTAAAGTGGGGGTTGCTTTGGCCAATTGGTGCCTTTTTTTTTTTTTTTTTTTTTTTTTTTTTTCCCCCAAATGCTGTTTAAAAAGAGCAAAAATTTCCTTTTTTTTTTTGTTTTGGTTCTTTTTAAACCTCCATAAATTTTTGCCTTTTTTTTCTTTTTTTTTTTTTTTCCCTAATAAAAGTAAAAAAAATTCAAGGCAAAAAATTTTAAAATTTTGAAATAAATTTTAAAGGCAAAGAAACAATAAATGGTAAATTTTTCAAATAAAGGATCACCTTTTTTTTTTTTCCAAAAACCCCCCCAAGGTTTTTTTCAAGAAAAAATTTGTTTTTTTGGTTTTTTTTTTTTGCCAAAAAAATTTTTGTAAGGAAGGAATGAAAAAGTTTTTTTTTTTTTTTGTTAAAACTCTTTTTTTGAAGAAAAATTTTTTCCCCTTGTTTAAAAGTTTTTTCCCCCTTTTGAAAATTTGAAATTTAACTTTTTTTTTTTTTTTTTTTTAGGATGCAGCGAAAAAAAGTTGGAAAAAAAAAAAAAATCTCCTTTTTAAACCCTTTAGAATTTTTTGTAAAATTATGAAAGGTTTTTCCCCTTTTTCATAATTACAATTCTAAAAAAGGTTTTTTTTTTTTTAAAGAAGAAAATTTTTTCACTTTTTTTCGCTCAAATCCCTTAAAAAAGTTTAATTTTTCCAATTTTTTTTTTTCAAGAAACCTTTTACAGAAATATTTTCCAAAAGGAAGTAACAAAAAACTTTTTTTCCATTTTTTTCTTCCTACAAAATTTTTTTTTTTGCGAACCAAAAACCATCCTTGGAAAACCCTTTGGGGTGGGAAAGGTTGATTTCATATGGAAAAAAATTTTTAACCATATTTTTTTGTTTTCTTGGCCTTAAAACTTATTTAAAATCAATTAATTTTTTTGGCCTTGAAAATTTTTTACTTAAATAGAAAAAAGAAAAAAAGCAAATGAGTTTTTTTTAAGAAAAAACCAGACCCAAAAGAAAGGAAATTTGCTTTTTTTTTTAAAAAAACAAAAGCAAAAAAAATGAAAAAGGCCAAAAAACAAAAATGCAAAGCAACAACTTTAAAAAAGAAAATGGCCCCTTCAAATTTTTTTTTGAAAGCAAAAAAAATTTTTGCCCCTAAAAAAATTTAACTGGGTTTTTGTTGGAGAAAAAGGGTTTTTTTCGCTTTTTTTTCAAAATAATTTTTTACAAATCTAAAGGTTTTTTTTTTTTTAAAAATAATTTTTTTTTTTTTCCTTTTTTTCGCCTTTTTTCCCCCGTTATCCTAAAAAAAGCATTTTTTTTTTTTCAAATTTTTTTTTTTTTTTTTTTTTTTTTTTTTCCAGTATTTATTTTTAAGGAATCTTCTCAAAAGAGTTTCCCAAAAAACCTTTTTTTTTTTTCCCCAAAAAAAAATTTCTCCCAAAAACAAAATAAAATTTTTTTTTTTTTGCCAAAACTCAAACATCCCTTTTGGGAAACCTTTTTGGGGGGTTGGGAAAAGGGTTGAATTCCCCTATGAAAAAAAAATTTTTAAAAACCCAATATTTGTTTTTTTCCTTGCCCAAAAATTTTAATCATAAAATTTGGGGTCCTTGATTTTTTTTAAGTTTTTTTTATAGGGAAAAAAAAAAAGAAAAAAAGCCAAACCCTTAAATTTTTTTTTGATTTCCAACCAAAACTCCCTTAAAACCCAAAATACAAAAAACATTTAAGAATAAACATCAAAAAAAAACTTAATCCCCCCAATGGAAAGTTTTTTTTTTTTTTTTCCAAAGCTTTATGGCAAACCCCGCAAGAGGCCCAAAAAAAAATATTTATAATTATGGGGCTTTTTAAAACCAAAATTGAGAAAAAAAAATAAGAACCATAAATGAAATTTTTTTTGTTTTTTTTTAACAAAGCAAAATTGAAAGCAAAAAACCTCTTTTTAAAAAAGAAACAAAAATTGGCCATTCAATTGAGCTGAATTGCAAATTAACAGTTTTGGGTTCGAAAAAAAGAAGAAAGGTTTTTCCCCTTTTTTTCATTAATTAAACAAAAAAAAAGATTCTAAGGGGTTTTTTTAAAAAGATTTTTTTTTTTACATTTTTTCCACCTTGTAATCTTTTTTTTAAAAGTGTTTTCCATTTTTTTTTCCAGATTTAATAGAAATCCCTCCGAAAAACCCTTTTGGGGTTTATTGGGAAGAATGGATTCCTTAATAAAGAAATTTGGGTTTTTTAATTAAACTTTTTAAAAAAAAAAAAAAAAAAAAATGGATCTTTAATGAAATCTTTTTAAACCATTTTTGTTTTTTTTTTTTTTTTCCTGCCCTTTAAAAATTTTTTATCCAATAATTTAGGTTCCTTTTGAAAAAAAAAAAATTTTAACTTTTTTTTTTTTTTAATGAAAAAAGAAATAGCCCAACTAATTTTTTGATTTTCCAACCCCCCTCCCTAACCAAAAAAAATACACATTTTAAAAGAATTAAAAAAAATCAAAAAATTTAAATTCCCCAAGAAGTTTTTTTTTTTTTTTTTTTCCCAAAGCCCTTTAATGGGGCCAAAAACCCCCCACGGAAAAAGCAAAAAAAGAATATTTTTTTAATTAGGGGCCTTTTTAAAAAAACAAAAAAATGAAAAAAGGGGAAAACCAACCAAAAAGAGCTGTTTTTTTTTTTTTGTAACCAGCAATGAAAGTAAAAGGCCACCAATTTCAAGCAAACCTTCTTTTTTTTTAAAAGAAAAAATTGGCCCCCTTCCAAATTTGAAAAAGGCTGAATGCTATAAAACCAAGGATTTTGGGGCATTCCAAAGTTTTAAAAAGAAAAAGGTTTTAAAGAAAGTAGG
>FXXK01000814.1:85603-203868 GCA_900184695.1 Betula pendula | reverse complement strand
GATAATGCAGTGGAATAATCGGATTTGAATATTCAGCAATTTGATGCTCGGCAATTGTGAGAGAGTCTCGAGCATATGGACCTTATAGGAGCTCCCTCACATTTGCTGCTCAAATTCTTAGTAATTAGAACAACAACAAAATTATTGAAAATCTCCTTTCAGGTCTGTACATGCATGCTCATGCTAAATTCTTATCTGCAGTATATTGAAACTTAATATTTCCAGCATGTCGGAGCTTATCAATGATCAGTCCTTTCAGGTCTGTACACGCATGCTCATGCTAAATTCTGTGATACTGCAGCTACTTGCCTCTTCAATAAACCTTTATACAACTGTTCCTCCGCCCTCACGCAACTAATGGAACTTGGTAGACCAAGGAATTTGGGATGGAGATATTGCGAAACAAAGGGGTGATGGAAGTGGATACTGATGTAAAATATTTACCAAGGTCAAAAGAAGATCTGGGAATATCTTTGTAAACTATGCAAGCACAATATTTTATGCCCAAAAACGTTGATTTGCACAAATTAAGTCAATAAGCTTTGTAACCAGATGGGTTTAAAAAAGCTTTTGCACTTGAAAGTTTATTTTATTTGGGACAACAGGAACCACAGTTGAAACTTTAGGACAAAAAGCAAAGTAGAAGTTGAAAACAGTTGAACAACCACAAATGTCAAATCTAAGGCGATATCATGGGTAAAAATGCGTTGTGAAGACAGGTGCAGTGTTATATTGGACGTATCACCACATTTTATGTTATATCAAAGCAGAGCCTACACATCATCGGCACAAAATCCTCTTGCTGGATCAACCAGAGACTACCCTCAGGGCCAGGCCCACGAACAAACAAGGAAGAAGGAAAAGAAAGGCTGAACAGGGATAATGAGGCTTTCAGATTAAAACCTTTATTTGAATTTGTTAACTGGTTTCAGATTAAGAGTTGTTGCAGTAATTTAATAGAGGACAGGAGCTATCATGGGATTCCTTTCTTTGCTGCTTAACCCACTCTTCTTCGGGTGCATTTATGGCAGAGCTTACCATGTGTATACAGGAGACAGTTCAAATCAAACTTGAGTTCATTTGGGATCTTTTTATTGAGATGAAGATATGTCTTGTTCCTGTCAGCCAGAGCTGGTACCCAACCCATGGTCTTTGCAATCTCAAACACCTACATAAACATTCGAGCATTACGAGAATTCCACAGTGCAAAAGCAGTAAGGGAAACATAATACTCACATGTGTGTCCACTGGAAAATCATCTTGCTGAAGATGGAACATCAACACACAAGCCACCTATCAGCCATTCCACAATTAAGAAATTCCGATGCAATTGGGAGAAAAAATAAATAAATCTGTCGTGTGTGTATGTGTGTAAATATAAGGTTTTAAAAGAGCACAAGACATTACTGAATCAGAAACAATTATCACCTGAGAGCTGTAAACTGTCGATTATATCCGATATAGTTTGTTATGCACTCAATTGTAGGATTCTACCAGTCCAACCTTCTTTTTTTCTTCTTTTTTTGGCAAGTGGATTCTAATCAGTACGAATAAGTTTATAGATTACATCATTTGTTTTGTAATTTTGTTTTTAAATAGAACAAATAAGTGCATTCACCCAGAGAACTCTTAAAAAGACCCTTAACGTACAAATTCCTTAAACCATTGAATTTATGAATTATACCATTATAATTTCAGAAAGTGAAATCACTTGATGTGATCTAAAATTGGGCGACTTAATGAAATTTTTAATGTAAAGCACATGTCCAGAGATGAAAAATACCATTTAATAACCTGCAAAAATGCAGCTAAGCAAGGACAAAACAAGTGATTGAGGATTGTTAAGTGACGCAATATAAAGGGCACCCTCAGAAGTTACAAGTTTTTCCTCTAAAGAACAAGACAGAATAGATAGTCTAACCCAGTTTGCAGAAGATGCAAATATAAATAGGTAAGACTTGAGTCAACTCAACTCCAAATCAACAGAATCTTATATCCAAAAACTTGTGGTTGGCAACACAAAATCCTTTTTTGGCAATCACCTTTCATAATAGCAATATTTTTCGTCAATTAAAACTGCCAAAATTGGGAAGCCATAAGTTGGTAAGTAAAATCATCACAGGGCATTGTATATTACACATACATAATGGAGTAAACTTGTAAGTAACAGCAAAATTTGGCGTATTTAGGTAATGTTTAAACTGTAAATTTCAATTGATTAGAAAAAAAAAAACTGTAAATTTCAATAATGAATTGAGAAGGACAGATAGCACAGAATAGGAAAACAAAAACACAAACACACTGGACAATGTCAGTTACCAGTAAATGTGCACACCAGCACATTCCATCTTGATGAACGTGACTGACAAAAACACAACAAAGAGGAGCAAAAATTGGCATGAAAGTATTAATAAGCTAGGAAGGTTTCAACACATGCAAGCATGATGCATTCGGAAGGATCATCAAAAGAATGATTACCGTTTTGGGGCCAATTCCTTTGAATTGAGAGAGCTCAGCCTTAACTTCATCAACTGACAAATCTCGCAAGTACTCCAAGCATAATTTGCCTTTTTTCTCAAGCAAACAACTCAATATATTCTTAATGCAAGACGCCTTGGTCGGCGCTAAACCTCCACATCTTATAGCATTCTCTATACATTTGGATTCAGCCGAAAGGACCTTGAACAAACACATGAGTATCATTCAAAACCATAGCAAAAGTTGCTCCAGAAACACCCAAATCCACCTAGGAATTCATCAAGACCCAGCAAGCCCAAATATGACCCTTGAAAATATTAGTCCACAAACACTAAACCGTTGAACCAAAAGGTACAAATCTTACTCTGATTTACTAAGGCCCTTAAAACAAAACTAGAGAAAATCAATCAAAACAAACAAAACCCATCATATGCAAGTTCAAAAACACAAAAATCTACCCCAATGTTCCAAATTCATCCACGCCCATCTGCCCACCAAGCCAAAACAAATTGAAAAACTCAAACCAGAAAAAGCATACATACATCTTCCCAAGTGGGAAAGGCAGACTTGAGAGACTCAAAAGCCCTCTGAGAATTAGCTTCCGTAGTGTTCTGCGAGAGCACAGTTTTAACCAAACCGTCCAAAATGCTCTCATGGGCATCCCCATCTAATGGCTCTAGTTTCGGAAAAGCATGAGTTTCATCATCAGGAGAGGTTGGTCTTTGTCTGCGGTACTTGGCGAACTCTTGGGGGAAGCCATGGAGGACCAAGAGGTCGTCCCGCACGGCTCGGCATTCCTCTGGGGTGGGCCGAGGGTGGGTCGGATACGGGTCGTTGGTGGGTTTGTTGAGGCAAATGGTGGCTCTGGCTGGTTTAGATCGAGACTGTGGCAGGGGATGAAGCTCGGGCTGCTTTCTTTTGCGGGGTTTCTGCATTTTTCTGCTCTTTGCTTGTTTGATTGTTTGTTTTTGAAGTTTCAATTCAACTGTATGCCTATGGGATTGGAGAGGATGTTCTCTTAATTGACGCGGGCTCTCCAATAGGATTCCACTACAATTGGGGGGCCGAATTGCAGTAATTCGGGCAAATTTTTTTTTTTTTTTTTTTAAAAAAAGATTATACAAACAAAAGCTACGCAACTCGGAAATGAGGGAGGAAAACTCACTAGGGAGGGAAAAATGAAGAGACGAGCTCTCCTATTTTTCCATTCACTCCATTCATTGGTTGGGCACTCCAACACCACTCTTTATTTCTTTGTAGATTTGAGTCATTTATTTTAAAATGAACGATCTAACTAGAATGTATGGAAAAATGTTTCATAAGCCTTTGAGTTATGACTTTTTATCAAATTAATCTCTAAGATTTAAATATTCGATTTACTCCTTAAGATTTCAATTGTTATTAAATAAATTATTTTATCTACGTTTTGCTAAATTTCTAACGATGTTGTCATGTTATATCCAATTAAATGACAAGTCGACGTGGCCAACTGCAGCAAAGGTGGCAGCACGGGGCACCCCATCTATTATTTTATTTTTTATATTTATTTTTTTTTTACTTCTTATTTTTTAAAATTTTTTATTAAAAGAGGCATGTGTTGCCTTGATTAGGTATGATATGGTATCATCGTTAGAAATTTAACAAAAAGTAGATTTAACGATATATTTAATAACACTTGAAATCTTAAGGAATAAATCGATAACTTAAGGAGTGATTTGATAAAAAGTCATACCTCACATATCTCTGAAACATTTGATCTCAGTCTCATTTTGCATGTACCGAGATCACTTTAGATATCTAGGGCTAGCTATTGCACATTGTGCAATAGTTTTAATCTAGGCAGTCTAGATTTTATCACGTCATATTGTGACGCCCCAAATTATTTTGACCTTTGTAAGCAATATGGAGCGACACTACTATGCCTACTATCATAATTGCAATGAAATTTTGGCATATAACTATTTATCATTAGGTAAATGCCGCAAACATAACATTCGTTCATAAGTTGAGAAAACACAATACATACAAAGTCCGATGCATATCTTAATGCATGTACTCATCAAATATAAGTTAAATCATAGGTTAATTACACTTTTCCCAATTAACTAGCACCCTATTCGCACTTTTACTCCTACAAATTAATTTTTTTAAAATAAAAAAAGAAAAAGAAAAAAAAATGAGTGACTACCATTCTTTAAACTATGATTAAAATTGTGATAACATTACTTGTAAAACCCTTAAGGTGGTCGATCCTTAAAGTCATTGAGGATAGTTGCAACTACCCCAATCTTATGAGAGTAATCACAATCATCCTCAAGAGCTATTGAGTTATGGCCGCTTTCAGGGTATCCGAATCACCGCTTTGAATGGTTTGACCACCCTAATAACTACTTAAAACATCATTATTTTTATTGATTTCACGATCTAGGTCAAAATAATTTGGGGCGTCACAATATGACGCCATTCATTTAAAATTATAGCTCAAAAGAAATGTATCAATACCCCGATCCCAAATCCTTTAAATTGAATCATTTTTTTACTTTAAAAACTCCTTTTTTTAAATGAATAGTGTTTGTGGCAACTATCTAATTTGACTTCTCAAAAGGAAAATTATTTTGAGACCCTCTAAATGAAATAAAAGACAAAATATGGATGTAATACAAATGATTGAAATACTCGGTTAATCATACCCATGGCCGTGGACTCAAAATAAAGAGAAATGATAAATAATCATTCTCCATCACATCTTTCATCCATCTCCGTATAGTAAATGAGTGAATCTACCATTGAATTTGTAAAACCCACATGTGATAAAAATTATTCTTTCTCACATTTTTCACCCATCTTCGTACATTGGATAAATGAATTTACCATTAAATTTATAAAATCCACATATAAGTTCCACCCATCCAAAGGTGAATTTGCCAAAAAAAAAAGTAATTTAGAGAATAAAATCTCACATCCCTCCAAAATAAAACATAGAAAAGTAGTGTGTACAAGCGCCCCCAGAAATTCCGACAATCTTTTTAGGTTGGGGAAAAAGAAAATCCACCGTATCAGTAGCAAACAAAATCTCAAAAAGCAAATCCATATCAAAGTCTTAAACTGCCTTGATTTGGAGGACAAGACCAAACATGGACAACACACAACATATAATAAACAGGCATTTGCAGCTCAGGTTAGGCAATTCAAAACGCCGGCTACTCCTTTTCCCATTCAATCATTTTCCCAAAAGCAGAAACCAAATAATTTACAGAAAGGTCTAGAATCAAATTAAAAAATAAGATCAAATGATAGTTTTCCAGGGCTCTTGCTTCATTTGTGTTGCCCAAGCCCCTACTAGAAAAAGATCTTTCATGGCCCCAACTGAAAAAGGGGGAAAAGAAAAGGTAACAGAGGTTTCACAGTCATATTCCATGACCCATAAATCAGAAAGACCGTGAAAACTAATCCCACATGTACCATCACAACATCCTTTCCAATATTAATTATGTATGCAACATCAACAACAACAACAAACCTTAAACAAAAATAACACAAAAGCCCATATGAGTATGACCTAAGGCACATTTGAGCATGTTCTGATTTTCGGTCATTTGTTGTCCGAATTATTAACAATTTGAACAATAAATATGAAAAAATTCTTATAGATTCACTTATCCAAATAAGTAGGCAAATGGCCCAAAATTTATTTGAACATGTGAACTAGTAGTATTAGCTCTCCAATCCAGACAATTTTACACCTAGTAATCATTAGCAACAAAAATGTTAATAATTTCTATCCCATTTGAGTAGTTTTCCAGAGACTGCTTCGACTAGAAAAAAACTTTCGTGGCCCCAACAGGAAGGGGAGAAAAGAAAAGGAAACATATCTCATTACCCAAAATGGGAAAGGCCAAGCAAAACTAAATGCCACATGTAACTTCAGAACATCCTTCCAAAATTTACTATTTACATAGTCATAAGAACCTTAAATATAAACAATGAAAATGATCAAATATCACAAGAAAAACCCATATATGCCACCAAAAACATAAAGAAAAAAAAGAAAAAAGAAAAAAAGCATGAATATTTCCTACCAACAATTACACCACTGAGCCCACCAAAATCCCCACATATTTATCTCCCCGTCAACCCAGTCAACCTCAATCGTCTCAGTTTCACTAATAATTACTTCACCTTTAATTTTTTCTTTTTATTTTTAACTTTGACTGAATAAATAATTACAACAAAAATCAGAAGGTGGTTGAGTTCCGACCGTACCCAACTCGGCCCCGAGTGCGACCCACGCCACCACCGGAGTTCAAAATCCCCTCCCAGTCCTCATCCGCCGCCTGCTCCTCCTCCTCTCTCCCCCTCATCATCTGCAATATCATCTTGGCCTTGGCCCTCGCCCTCTCGCTCCCTCGCTCCTCTATCTCCCTCAGCACCTCCCCCGCCCTTGCCTCCTTGGCCAGGCCCCTGAATCTCATGCTCCCGTGGCTCAGCGCGAACAGCGCAGCCACGCAGTTTTCCCTCGTCGCCTCCGAGTCCACCGCCCCCTCCCCCATCCTCAGCAACCCCACCAGACACTCCACCGCATTTGCGTCCAGCATCGACGACCTCCCCTCCGCGCACACCGCCATGTTGCATAGGATCAACAGCACTCGGCTCGCCGAGTTCCTACTCTTCGCCATTGCTAGAAGCGTCGGCACGGCCCCGAGCTTCACGAGCTTCGCGCGGTTGCTCTGGATCAGGGTTAGGTGGTACAACGCCAGGGCCGAGTCTTGGCGGGTCCGCTCGCTGTCCGACCTCAGCGCGTGCATTAGCGGCGGTAGAGCCCCTAGCACTCCAATGGCCATCTTGTTGTCGTCCTCTAACGCTAGGCTGAAGAGGGCACCGGCCGCGTGCTCCTGTGAATCGGCGAATCCGCCCCTCAGCGCGTCGATTAGGAGGGGGACGAATCCTAACCGTACGATCTGGACCTTGTTGGCCTTCTCCAGAGAGAGGTTCACCAACAACGCGATGGCGTTGGTCTGTACGGTAGCGTATTTGGATGAGATTAAGGATCGGACGGCGGAGAGCAGCCGAGGGGTGCAGAGAGCGACCCTCATGTCCTCTCTTGTCCTCGTGAGCTTTCTCAGCGATACCACGGCCTCCTCTTGCTCGAACACCTCGGGGCTCTGCAGTTTCGCGAGGAATTGGTTCTCCTCCGGAGTGGAAGAGCTAGGGTTTATGGTTTGGGTTTGGGTTTCTCTCTCTACGATTTCGGAAGAAGACGATGAGGACGAGTAGCACAAGGGCCGAGTCGCGAGAGGCAGTGGGGTGAACGGACTCTCCGCGATGACCACCGATTCCTCCGACGAGCTCGAGTAGAAGTGGTTGACTCGGTGGCCCAACTCTGTCTCTGCGTGCGAGAAAATCACCTGCGGTTTCTCCGCCACGCCCTTCAGCAACTCCCTCTCGGAAACCCCAATCTCCTGCGACCTCTTCCCCTGCTCCGCCGCCATTTCCGTACGGACAATCCTCTCCACGGAGTAGTAATCCGGTGACTTCGGGAGCTCGGTGCCGGACCTCTCGCACCAGCTGAGGATCGTCGATCTGATGGCCATGTTCTGAATCACGGCCGTGAAATCGGGTCTCGACCCGTCCTCCAGCTTCGGCGAGTACCCCAAGTCCCGGCAAACCTGTACCGAGACCCGCTCGAAGGTTTGACCCGACGAGACGACGACCGGGTCGTACATGAGGAAGCCGGAAATGGGGCATAGGAATTCCTTGAGGGGTTGCTTGGGCTCCATTGGCTTAGGGTTAGAGCGGTGAAATGAGATTTTCCACCTGTGCTTCCCGTTCCCACCCATCGGGTTTTCCCTCTTTATCTCCTCTCTGGATTCCCTCAATTGTTTTATATTTTCTGAGCGAGTCAGAGGTTGGGGTGAAGAATTTGGGGGGGTTGCGAGGGTTTAGAGAGAGTGGATGAGGAATTCTGCGAAGAGAGCATGTGGGGTCTTGAGAGATGCATGTTTGTGCAGGGCGACAGACTTTTCAGGTCGAGTAGTACGGTGGACTGGGTCTTTGTGAGGAAGAGTGATTACGAGACTTTGTTAATTCTTAATTAAGAGTTGAAGATTCAGATTAGGATCGCTTAAGTGCTTAACGACTTTCTTTTTTCATTTGTTTTCGTTTCGGCAAGTTGTGCTATTCAGTCTTGACTCTTGACAATCTCGAATAATTACACCTTAAGCAGCCGATATTTCATATTTGATTTGACTATTTGTCTTTTTTTTTTCTTAATTCCCACCCCCCTCCCTTTTTTTTTTTCTTTTATTATATCGGCCATGGCCAGTCAATTAAATAACAAAGGTAAAGAGAAGGCTTTAATTTTACTTTTTATTTTTTATTTTTTAAATAAATATATTAACAAACAACTTAAAATATAAAATATTATTTAAAAAAATAAAAATAACTTTTACATTTATGTTATATTATAATATTTTTTTTCAAATAAAAAACACCCTAAAAACACATTAACAAACATTATGACTTAAATTAATTAAAAAAAAAAATTGATCCCAACTAATTCTATTATTTCAACCCATTGCTCACAAATCTATGGTCCTTCATTTAATTTGAAGGTTTGATTGTTTTTTATTTTGTTAAACTAAGATATAATATTTGAAATTCATGTGGGGGTGAATATAATTTTTAAAAACCAAAGTATGAAAGTTAGAAAACTAAAAATCAAGAATCCCAAAAAAAAAAAAAAAAAAGCATAAAGGCTCTTTTTTCTTTGTATTTTTATGTAAAAATCAGCAAAATAATTTAAAAATGAATAGTTTAAACTCGAAAAATGATCCATGTATTTTTATTTTAAAAAAAAAAACAAAATATTTTACAAAAATTAAAGAAATTTTTTTAATCAAACAAAAAAAAAATTTCTGTTAATTATTATTTTTCATTGCATAACAAAAAATGCTTTCTTGAACTCATTTTATGCAGAAACAAACTAATATCTTAAAGGTAGTTGATTATAATTGTCCTTCAATTCAAGGAAGTCCCAGACTCCAGTGTTTAATTCAAAACAAAAAATAGAAAACAATGCAATGTAATTTTACAATTAAAACTTCCAATCAGCTGAATAATTTTTATTATTATTATGATTAAATTGAAATTCTACGTGTAAATGGGACCCAGTACTTCAAAGTTCAAATTATTCCTGTCCTCTTCAGCTGATATAAGTATTCCTCTCCTTTTCGAGCAGCTTCGAATAATATTCATCACACCTTTTTTTTTTTTTTCTATTCATATTCATCACACCTTTTGTTTTGCATGCCGAAGTACCAAGATATATGTTACGCATCCAAACTTGACGAGTCTTCTAGTTTTAATTTTAATTTTCTTTTTCTTTTTCTGTTTGTTGGTAAGAATTTTTTGGTTTCAGGAATCATCCGAAGTCCATGCTTTCTAATTATCATTAGAAGTGAGGGAAAATTGAAATTGAAAGGCCCCCATTCCTTTTTTTAATTTTTTTTTAATACGAGATATCTGGTTTCACTCTTTATAACCTAACAACACTTCAAACTCATCATAAAGCTTATTGAACATAGAGGCCATAACCTTAGAATTAACTGGCTAATTCTCGATTTAATGTCTCACACCACTCTCAACATTAAATAATTAAATTGCAAATTTCTTCTAAGTGGCTAGCCCAAAGATAAAATTTGCACATAACAAATCTTAAACTTATGACTTATAGAATAATATTCCTTAAAAACCTCCAATCTCATTCACTAGACCAACTCCTCACGGTTAAGGTCCATTCTTTTTACCCTCCTCAAGTATAAAAAATGGTACAATACTGAAATATGAATTATGGAGTCGTCTTGGAGGCCTTCTTAGGCTCTTTATTATATTATGCACCCCTATTTGAGTTCAATGGAAATACCAAATATACCTCTAAAAAAAAATCACAAAAATAGGAATGTAAATATATATAATATATGTGTGTGTCACTATGTGTATATTAAATTACCACTTGTCTAAAAATCTTACGTCTTTTAGATAATAATAATGTTAAAAATCACATTTTAATCTTATAACTATTGGATCAGTCATTGTTTAAAAAAAAAAATCAATGGTTGGTTTGAACTATCATATTATCATTGTGAGATAAAAAAAGTGAATTATAACATTACTCTTTGGGTAACTATTGATTATCTTATCAAATCAAAAATCCTGAATTCGAATCTTGGTTTTACTCTTCACCCTTAATTCATTAAATATTTCATATGTTTAATCTCACTTTTAGAGGGATAATTTGAACCCACATACGAGGAATGTCAGAATTTTATAATTAAATGATTAAATTAATCATTTTCTATCTCCTTAAATTTTTTAGGATAATTGATTATTTAACGAGATATTATATATAAGATATAAATTTTCTACAAACCAGTTTGTAGTAAACTCATACAAATCAGCTTTTAAAAGGAACATGCGTCTTTTTTTTTTTTGAGTGAGAATCTGCCAAATTTCATTAATAATAAATCAGAAGCATAAAGCTCTTACAATAGAAGCATAAAACGCAGATTAAACATAGCACAAACGCTATGAAATTACACAGCCATAGATTGGACAAAAGCATCTAACAATTAAAGAACTGTCTATGACTACAACCACCACTAACCCAAGAACAACTCCAGAAAGGGAGCAGATCTGCTCAGCAGACTAGATCTAGGGTTAGATCGGGACATGATTAGCCCGAAACGCACTCCGTTATTACTGGTCATGAGAGTTATACTCCCACACCCGACCTACACGCCTCGACCCTAAAGGGCAGGAGACACACAAGTGATTGATCCAAGACCCAAGACAATAGACAAAATACAAGAAAATTAAAGAAAACAGAAAAATAAATGCAAAAAAACAAATCCACAAAGCAGAGCTACCGACTGAAGATGGGGCGGAGGGAGGTGCCGGCGTGAGGTGATGGAATTCTTCAAAGTTTACAGATCTAGATTTTGAAAAAACCAGATTTAGAAAACCGAAAAAGTAGATTCGGCTGTGAGCAGCAAAAGAGAGTGAAGATCCGCACCCAGTGGTGGAAGGAGAGTCGTAAAGTTGCATTGTGGAGAGATAAAGCCTTAAAAAGAGGAGGAAATGCACCAAAAAAGAGCGGTTGCTGACTACGAGAGGTCAAGAAGAGAAGGGGAAAGGAGGAAGGGGGGAGGGGTGGAGGAGGACGATTTTCCCTCCTGCGCCAAAACATCGGGAGCGGCTTAGAGTTTCTCCGTATGAGGCAGAAGAGAGGAATGCTGCAAAATAATTTGGACATGCGTCTTTTAAGCATGTGAAAAATCTTTATTAATGCTTTAAACAAAAGCATATGAGAAGACCATAGAATTTATGTCCATTTTAGGTATATATATTTATATATATATATATTATATATATATATATATATATATATATAATATAATATACTAATACTGCATTAAGTCATTTATGGAAAAAAGTATTGGTTAACCTTTTTAACTCTTTAAGAAGCAACATTAAATAATCTGTAACATTTAACCATAATTTCATACTATAAAGTCCATCTCCATTTAAGTTGTCCTAAGGTCATAGCACATTTAATGGAAAAAAGTAAATTGCCTTACTTTAACTCTTTAAGGAAGCAATCATTAAATAACTCCTGTACATTTAACACATAATTGTCATAACTATAAAGTCCATCTCCATTTAAGTTGTTTAAGGTCAATGCTAATGTTGTTATCAACTTGAGTAACGTGGATTGGTTGATATATAAATACCGGTGAATCCCAAGCATATTTTTCTGATTATTGAGATTTCTAAGAAAATGGAGGTTCCTTTACCATTCAAAATGTCCAATGCCTCAAATGATATATCCAGGCTAATCCAGCAAAGCATCTATACTTAAATATACTAATAATAATAATTTAATATAATAATAATAATAATATTAAAAACCCTCCCTAAATCCTTACGTGAGCATAGCTTACGTATGCTGAAATTTGGTAGAGAATAAGTACAACTGTGCATCCTATATTATATATATATAATATATATATTATTATATAAATTTTGTTTTGTAATTGATCTTATATATTCTAAGACATTGGATAAACTGCTGTTTGTTCCCAATTAATAATTAAGGTTGTCATAGTCCCCCCAGTGAACACGATGTCGATGGTGATTTTTTAATATAAAATTGACATTCCACAGCTATACTTGTCATCTACCAATAATAAATTTTTTTTTTTATTTTTTAATTTTTAATATAAACTCCAGTTCTCCTCTTACTTGAAGTAAAAAAGAACCCTTGTGTTCCATCTATTAAATTAGAAAAAGAAAAGAAAAAAAAAGACTCAAATTACATTCTGGCAATTGTCTCTTATTAAATTAGTAGTGTATGAGTGCCGCTTGAGATATTAGATTTTTTACAATAAGTTTATTATAAATTGATATGACAAGTTATAAGATTAGTTAATAAAATGAGAATTTGTTACATGGCAATTTACTTGATTATTATTACTTTAATTTACAAATTAAAGTAGTAATTCACGTGATACTTATCACGTGAATTATTAAAATATAGACTATCGTATAACATTTTATGTGATCAGGGGTGAAATTAGAATTATAAGTTTGAGGGAAAAACTAAAAATAAAAATTTGAGGGTAAAAATTTAATTTTAAAAGATTATAATAGCATTTAAAAATAATTTTTTTAAGAAAAATGTTTCTTGTACATCTTTTTGGTTTATCTATAATTTTTTTTTTTGGTTAAAAAAAAAAAAAGGAAAGATAGACCAAAATAGACCAAAAAGATATACACAAAGCATTCATCTTTTCATAAATATATGAGCTGTCAAGTAAATTTATAAAAATATTAACTCCAATATCCTACATATTGCAGGTTTTGAAACTAATTTTTGCTGACCTGCATAATTTTATACATCCTTTACTTTCTTAGAGAATATTTGACCAACAATCGTGGCTCCAAATTCTTTTAACGGTAGCACGAAATTATTCTAGAAGATGGGCAGGTGACATGGATTTTTTTTTTTTCTCTTGGGTAAGTCGTGACATGGTGTACTTTTGTTCCATCCTAACGCGGTAACGCGGTTTTGTTGACAGGACTAAAACACGTATAACTTCACTTCAACATTGCTGCTCATGGTAGGAATCAATAAACCATTGATTTAGACACCTAGTCTACTTGTTTGATTTAGACACCAAATGATAACCATTAATTATCTGGGATGTTTCTAAAATAATTATTCATTCCATAAGAGTCACAATCATACTTATCTTCAGAATTAATATTTATTTATCAAATAAATAAATATTTGAGATATTATATTCACCACTTCTTTTAGAAATTTTGTCTTCAAAATTTGCTTGTGACAACACTTCACGTCCAAATCCATGTTCTCTATATCAAATGTTTGATCTTTGAAGATTAAACGTTTAATCAAGAATAGCGGAACGTTTAATTAATGTTTAGAATGCATGAAAGTCCAAAAAACTCCTATCAAACCTACCTAAAATTATTCTTAAACTTAGAACACCATACAGCAACATTAAATAATCATTAAAGAACGTAAATAATACACTTTTAAAGAGGTAAAATACAAAATAATTCATTTTATCAAAACATTTTAGAAAGTCATCATAAAAGTCTTTAAATTGCTATAACATAATTTAAAAATATAAACATGACCTCAACTAGCTTTAAAACAGTAAAATATAACATAATAAGAGTAAGAATTCGGAGGTTACCCTTAGAAAATATAATTTATTTCAAATGAGATATTTTCCTTAGAAAAAATCTCCTTAAGCCTTAACAAATGATTTCTTGAGGTTTTGGGTTGGCCCTAAGTCATTTTCTGAAGGGAATGAGGTGGTTTTATAGGGAAGTTGGGTATTAAACCGATTCCCTACGAAAAATTCATTTTGAGAAATGATCAAACGTTTGATCTATTTATATCAGAGAATCTAGGGTTCCTCGTCAAACGTTTGATGAAAGTATCAAATGTCTGATAAAAGCACATCGAACGTTTCATAAAAGCATCAAACGTTTGATATTCATACTAACACATTTTGAGTATTGCGTAGGCTTTGCAGATTTTGTGTCTATATTTTTCAAGACCGAACGTTTGATGATCATCATCGAACGTTTAATAGTCACATTTTCTGATTAAAATGTTATTTAAATGTTTAACAAAAATGGAAAAAAGTGTTTTTAATCAATCTTTTGTTAAATATTTATAAAATATAGCTTTTAATTATTTTGAGGCATTACACACTATCAAAGTTCTCGGTCCAATAGTACCACAATTAGCATTGATAATATCTCACCTTAACATTATGCAGTTGGCAATCACTAAAAGCTTGAGTTTTATCATCCATAATGCATTAATAAAATCATTGCCTATCATTACACTTTCAGGCCCAAAACTCTAATCAAGTGAAAGTACATGTCAAAAGAAGCTGGTTACTATCTGAGCATAAAGTAAACCAACATTCAAATCCAAAATAAAGTTAAACCTACATAGCTTAAGTAATCTTAATAGTTACGCTTATCTTATGTCCTTCCAATACTGTTCCTTCTTGGCTGGTTGTAGTTCCGCGTGAAGTGGCCCACCTTGCCGCATTGATAGCACTGATTCATTCCTAACTTACATCTTCCCCAACGCGACTTGCTGCACTTTTGGCACAAAAGCCTTTGCTTCCTTCCAAGTTGTGGCTCTTTGGCTAGCATCCTCCTCCATGGGTTCAAAGAGTACTTCCGAGAAAACTTTTCCTTGAATCGGGTCCATGTAATAGCCTCACCACTCCCTAATTCCATAACTAGCGAGCTCCTCTTAGCACATTACCATTGCCTTGCTTCCTCAAAAAATTTGTAGGTCGTGTACTTGACCATCTGCTCCTCAGTGCAGTCCATAGCTCGAGTAGCTCCTCCAAGTCTATAAGCCAATTATTTGCCCCTTGGGACTCAGGTTCCCATTGAACACAGTGAATGGATGCTCATAAAATTCCTTAAAAGGGCAGCCTCTCTTTCCACTTGGAGTCTCCTCTTCTTGAATGTTGACAAAAGCCTTCACCAGAAAACCTGCCACCTTTTCCAATGCTTGGATGGCGTCCAAGACATTTCTGGTCTTCTCATCAAGTTGAGAGGGTCTCTTGTCATGCTTGTCCCCTACGTTGTCTTAGCTTGGTTCTGTCAACATTTTTGCAATCACAATGACCCTCAGTCCCAACCTTAAAGTACTATGCCAGGTCTCGCTTATGACGTCAAACCTTGTCACAATCATAACATTACCAAGTATCTACACTATTACCATCTCATCCTATACCCTGGTGTAAAACTATACCCAACTATTCAATTTAGATCACTTCTTAATCATTACAACGACATCTTATGTATCAAATAGTACCAGTCCTGACCGTAATACCATATCCTATTCCAAAATCCTCAAGTCCAATATCCTCAAAATTATTCTTTTCAAGACTTTATAGATTCCTTGTATACTTATCAAACCCTATGCTCTGGTAAATCATCCCCTAACACTTGACAAATCAGTTCTTATAGTCCGAAGAGCGAATGCTCTGATACCATCTATAACGCCCAAAACAAATAATTAACTAATAATTACTATCACGGTTTGTCTCACAGCCCTATTCTACCAAAAATAAGACTCAGAGATTTCTATTTCTCAAAAGAGAATGCTACGCAACGAAATACTTATATTTCTATAATTATTAATAATTACAACCAGAGCGTTACAAAGAATCATTACATTAACTGATTAAATACTAAACATAACATCATAAAAAAAAAAAGATCCAATTAAGCTTTAATACATAGTCATGCCCCAAAACTCTATTTCTACAACATCACTTAAACATAATGATTATCATGAGCAGCCTCTGAAGTCCTATAGCGAGTCCTCGAGCATAAATCGAATCAATATATATCTCTA
Source organism: Betula pendula (assembly GCA_900184695.1). NCBI lineage: Eukaryota > Viridiplantae > Streptophyta > Magnoliopsida > Fagales > Betulaceae > Betula > Betula pendula. The sequence goes on along the minus strand of FXXK01000814.1, from coordinate 187,406 downwards.
GCCTAATGGCTGCATTTGTCTCGAGGTCAATCTCGAATCCGATATTTAAAGGTAACCCAACTATAAAACAACACATGTTTTACAGATGAAAATGATACAAAAGTAAATCCATGATTTGGTGAGTAATAATCCACATGTTATCATTTGTGAACTCAATTTATAAAGCACATGCATGGATAATCTCAGTTATGGTATAAACAAGTCATGTCAATGCAATATATTTATATAATATATGATATATTTGGAGAACATATAATATATCAACAATATGGTCTATCCGAGATATTAATCCTCTTTTGATAATGTTTGTGTGTCCAAAAGGACATCTGATACAATTGCGGTGCCTCAGACATTGTACAAACGTATCGTCTTATACTAGCAGTCCGATCGAGTCCGACCTCGGGTGGCCCACACTGACTATCAAAGCTATAACTAGTGACCCATTTAAAGAATGGTGCGCTATCACAAAATTAACCAATGGATCAAAGGCACACACACGACAATAAATGACTAGACCATAGGGTTAACTTGTAATAATGGTAAGTCCATGTCCATTATTCGATTACAAGACGGTGCAACTATGTCATATGATGCACATTAGTCTTTATATCTTTTATATGCATGTTTTTCATAACTTATCATTTTATTATTTTTGTTAATTACAATCGTTTTCACAAAAAAGAGTTTACAGTTAATAAAAAGTAAGCATTTTATGAAAGTTGTAAAAATGCATGTTTTATACATAAAATATTAGTGCTTATGCGGAAAATGACGCTAACAAGTATCCGTGTGAGTTTTACTCACTTGTGTCGTATAGATCAACCAAATATTCTTCTACGCAATCTCCGACTTTCGAATCTGATAAACGATCTTACCATTAGTCTTATGCCTTGACTTAAATAAGTCATAAGCTTCTAATAACCCAAAATGATATTCTGTCCTAGCGTCGAACGTTTGACCAAGAGGGTTGAACGTTCTACACTTACTCATTAAACGTTTGATAAAGACCATCAAACATTTGATGATGAACGTCGAACGTTTAATAAGGAACATCAAATATTTGATGAGGTCCAGAAACTCATTCTATACCACATCTCAATCCTTTCTGGTTTCTAACTCTTCCTAAGGTCTCTTAAATGTCTAACGAGAAAAAATAAAAGGGTCTCATACTAAAAAAACAGAGTTTGAGATAACAAACTTTTTAAACCACCTCAAAACATCTATAACCTTTATAAACTAATTAAAACTCAAAAGTAATCAATCTTAAGTTAGATAATATAAAAACTAAGATATAACAACAACTAGACAAGATAATAATAAGCAAATAACAACGGAGAAACAAATTAGGCTAAGATAGATACCTTAAAAGCTTAAAAGCCTTCTCATTTTCCAAACACTCTTCCTCACACACTCACAAACATTCTTTGAGCTTCAAATCGAAGATGAACAATGAAATGAAAGGGTGAGAGTCTTATTTATAGAGTTGGAACGTTTGGTTAAGGATTGCTGAATTTTTAGGTTCATCGAACGTTCTATGTACGACATCGAACATTTGATTGTACTATTGCCCAACGGTTTTAGGGTTTTCATCGAACATTTGATAAAAACATCGAACGTTCCATAAAAGCATCGGACGTTTGATACAATTTGACATGCACACTGATAAAGAAATCTCACGTGAACAGCGCATCACAACAAGCATCGAACGTTTGATCCTTACCATCGAACGTTCCATAAGACTACCGAACGTTCTATAGAATCCTTCAAACATTCTATGAACACCTATGACTCCAAAAGTAAGTCTTTAAACTATAAGAATGTCATTCTTGTCTTATTACCATTATCGTCATTGATAATGTAGAATAAATCTTTAAAAAACTCTATTTTTTATTCCAAATTAACTCCAATAGCACTTTAAATCCTCCTTAACAAAAATCAGATCATACAATAACTTCTTAGTAGTAAATCAAAGTATTATAAATTAAAATCACCAACTAAAATCTATCTCCATAAAATATCAGTTAATTTCTTGGGATCTTTCCAAAATAATTATTCCCTCCATAAGAGTCAGAATCATACATACCCTTAGAATTAATATTTATTTATCCAATAAATAAATATTTGGGGTATTATAGAAAATGAGCAACGTTGGAATACGACCGGTGACTACTGGCATCTCTATTGGTGGTCTGGCGATGATTTGGTAGTTTGAGAAGGAGAAAACTTAAATTTGAAAAATAGTTTACGAAATTTATAAAAGTAAACTATTTTTTAAAACTAAATAAGCTTTTTTTACTGTCAATTTTCATTGCACCAAACATTAAAAAACACGAAAAACATTTTTCAAACAAATTTTACTTAGAAACAAATTGAGCGTTAATGGTATATATGTTGTTATATAATGAATATAATGTCATATCATTTAACATTTTTAAATAATGTGACACCTATACACAATTATATACAATAAAATTGAACCATAAAATAATTTAAAGATAACTTCACTTATACCTCCTGAAATGTCACGACTTTTATAATGTCCTCCTTAAAGTTCAAAATCTCTCAATATAGTGTATTTAAATTTGAATTTTTTGCAATGTCCCCCCTCTGTTCGGCAATTTTGTTAAATCAAACAACAAAAGGGATGAAATGACTTTTCTCTCCCTAAATTTTTTTAAAATTACAAATTTACCCTTAATTTCGAAAAAAAATTTATTAAAATAAAAAATAAAGAATTGACCCAAACGTGGGTTACCACCAAACCTTGCTGTAGATTTGGTTGTGACCCACGATGGGGTCATCACAAGACCCTACCGTGGGTCTAGTCGTGATCCATGCTGGGTCATGAGGGACCATGGGTGACTCAAGAAAAAAAAAAAGTTGAAAATTGAAAAATAAAAAAAAGTTATGGTATTTAGGTAATTTAACACTCTTCTATTAAGATTTAACGAAAAATCTTAACCGAAGGAAACATTATAAAAAAATTTAAATTTTTATATATACTAAATTAAAAGATTTTAGTCTTTAAAAAAAAACATTATAAAATTGTGACATTTTAAAAGGACAGAATTGAAGGTATCCCGATGACATAGCATGGAGGGTAGAGAGCATGGTATTCCCTCGGGCAAAAGATTGCAGCTTTGTATTTAATATCGTTCGGCCCGCTTGATACCAGCAAGTTGCCCTCATTTATTCGTTGCAGATGTTCCATACATAATCACATGTTTTAAGTTTGAAGTTCTTTAAAGGATTGTCAAACTTCTTTTTTTGCCAGCAGGATTGTCAAACATAAGCTTAGGGCATTATTATTATTATTTTTTCTTATTTTCCAATATTCCACAAAATAATGATGGATAGCCTGGATTTATTAGTAGGTCAACCTTTATTTTATTTTAAAAAAATAATAATAATAAATAAGCCTGACCCAACGAAAGAGACAAAAGAGAGTTGAACACTTGAAGTTTCCGTGATCTTGATTGATTGTACAATTTGTACAATTTGTTATATTTCTTATTATTAATTTTTTTTTTTTTAAAATGTTACCTAAAACTATTTTGTAGAAGATTTACACTCATCACCTTTAAGATTTTATCTATCAACAATTATTTTTAGAATTTTTTTTTAATCGTAAAGGAAATTAAATTATTTTTTTATTTTTTATTTAAATAAATCCTACAATACTTTCTCTTATTATTTTTTTATATTATTTAAATATTTTTAAATTAATGATAGAATAAAAAAAAAATTATTTAAATATTATTTCAAACAAATAGATAAACTTTTTGCTTGACAGTGCTGCAAACTGCCGTCGATGGTTATATTGCAAAAGGGGTTTGTGTGTTGCGTTGCGTTCATTCCGTTGGGAAGTGTCCAAGAGAGCTTTAGTCCAACATTTGGGATCTCTTTAAATTGCTCACGCATTAACAATAACTTTTGTTTTACAAGAATTTCATACTGATTAGTTTTTTTTTTAAGAATTATTTTGTTTTATTAAGGGTATTTTCGTCCTTAGAGAGAACATTGTCATTTGTTTGGTAGAAAAAAAAAAGAAAGAAGATAAAGTTTTTTTTATATTAAATAATGCTCAAAATCTCTCTGGATCAAAATGCAGCTTTAGTCCACCATTTGGGATCTCTTTAAATTGCTCACGCATTAACAATAACTTTTGTTTTTACAGGAATTCATACTGATTAGTTTTTTTTTTTTTTAGAATTTATTTGTTTATTAAGGGTATTTTCGTCCTTGAAGGGGGACATTGTCATTATTTGGTAGAAAAAAAAAAAAAGAAGATAAAGTTTTTTTATATTAAAATAATGATAAAAGAATCACTTTTAGTTTTCTAAATTAAAGATAACAACTACATATAATGAATTTTAGGAAAACTGGTGATAGTACTATAACATATAATATTTACAAATTAAATGAGGTCTATTAACTAGCAAAATCTAATTCCATCTCTAAACAAGTCAACCATGAAATTTGAATTAAAAGATTCTTAATTATATTTGTATTGTAATATTAAACTAAAATAAATGTAATTTTTAAAATTATTATTAAATTGTGATAGTTAATTATTAAATTTTAATTTAATAATAATTTTAAAAGTTACATAACTTTAAAAATGACTAAAATAAATTTGGATTCTCCATTTACCATTACTCGTATTTGTAACATTATTTTGATAAAGCAATAAGCTTTATTGTCATGATTATGAATAAAGTATAAATTTTGCTAAAAAAAAATTATTCAATTTATCCATACACATAAAAAGAAAAAACTTATTCAACCTAGTGGTCTAGTGGAAGGAACTTTACCTAAATCATTTTTTTGGGTTGTCAAGTTAAAGTGCGTTTAAAGGCTCAGGCCAAAAAATATAAAAAACATAAAGAAAAAAAAAGTTAAAAAAAAAAAAAAAAAAAAAAGGAAGAAGAAGAAGAAAGAAAAAGAAAGGAGCATTTAAAGGTATCTTTGGTTCAACATTTCATAAGATACCAGAAAATTAATAATTTTTGACATAATTTATGAATTTGACTTGAATATAATATGAAATTAGCGAGATAAAGTTGATGAGTCTAACTCGTTTAATTAAATAAGTTGAATTAAAGTTGACCTATATAATTTTATATTTATACCTCAAAGCGACCAAAGCCTGACACACGATATTTAAGGTTATCAATTTTTGATACGATTCGAAAATCCAACATAAAATTAGCAAGTTAGGGTTAATGGGTTTAATCCGTTTAATTAAATAAGATAAATTAAAATTAACTTATATAATCTTATATTCATATTTCGACAAAATTTAAACCCGATAAGTGAGTATGAATCGCCAACCCTACGGTAGCAATAACTCCTTTTCGTTGCTTGCGGCAATGGAAAACTCATTCCTTTTTGATGAAATGAAATAAAGTCCAGGTTAGTATCCCTTTCAAATACACACAATAATGAATAACCCAATAGGGCCAATACCCTTATTTTTTTTAAAATTTTAGCGGCCTGCCAAAAAAGCTTGCATATAAAATATGGGAGAAGCATATTTAGAATCTACGTAAAGTCTTCGTGTCCCTTTCAAATACCAGAACCCCAATATATGATTTCGTATGAAAGTTTCCTGCCAAAAAAGCTTGCATAGAATATGGTGGAATAATACTTAGAATCTTAAGCACCTTAATAAAGACAATTCCGTCTTTGAAATTTAGCTTCTTTGGCCAAATTAAAATTGACAAGTCTCGGTTCAATAATGAAACATAGACCATCGTGGGTGCTTATACTGTTCTCTACAGTTTGTTTGTTTGTGATTTTTTTTTTTTTTTGGGTTCAAAATATAGAAGATCATGTCGTTTTTGGTTTAATTGGAATCATTTATAGATTCATTTCTTCTTTTCAATTTCAATACTTTTTTTTTTGTTTGGATTTATTGTTGAGAAATCCACACCTCTTAAAGTTTTGTTCAATCGTAACCCTTGCCTTTTTAATGAATTGTATTTTAAAAAAAGAAAAAAGAAAAAAAGGAGCTAGACTATCGTGTACACTGGCAAGTGGGCAGGTGCAAAATTACAATTGACAAAAAAATTTTTTTTTTAAAAAAATCTTTTTGAGGGGATAAAAAGTTAATTTTAAAAAATTGTATAATTTTTTTTAAAAAAATTTTAATGGACCAATTGAAGCTTAGAGGGTGGGAGCAAGCTCCTTCCGCCCTGGAAGTGGGAGATGATGAATGGTGGGGCTTTCCAACTTTGTTTAATCCTTCTATTATAAATTATAATTAGCCTCTTCTAATTACAAACATGGCCCTGGATTTTGTTGTCAAGTAGATAGAAACCAGGGTAGGTCTTATTCTAAAATTTTAGCTCGATGCACTACATATTTACACAACAACAACAATAAGTGATAACTATTGCATACTATATTATAGATTAGTAAAAAGAAAAAAAAATACACAATACCAACATCTCATCATTCTTTTTTTCAAAATAGATGGTGTCTTTTGAGTTTTCTTTTAGGATTTGGTGCAATTAACTGCTCATATTAAATGTAATATGGGTAGCTAACATGAGAGGATTGATAGGCTTTGAACCTACCCAGATAGGTAGGTCTGTACTCTAGATTGTCCAAACACTTATTTGGGCAAGTACGGAGCTCACTTACTCTTTCACATTAACTGTTCGTATTGCATGCAATATGAGTAGTTAATTGCACTGGATCTAAATCTTATTTTTTCTAACTCGTTTCCTTGTGGATCATTCCGAGCTTAACATAGACACAAAAGATGAAATTTTTTTCTGACAAAAAAAAAAAAAACCATTTAGTCTACACAATTAGTGTAAAACATGTTAACACTACCACATACTTAGAGGACAAGGCATGTTCTTAAAGCATTCATATCCGATTTATCAAATTTTCTCTTTATTTTTGCTTAAAAAATTCTATTTTAACTACCCGACCAACTAGTAGGCCTCGTTAAATCCATAACTAAGTTGAGAGGAATTCTAAATACGCATTGAAAGTGATTCTTACAGCAGTTGATGATCTTAGAGAATTACAAGATTTCTCTTATCGTTATCCTCTTCCTCTTTTTCCTGTTGTAGCTCAAGAAAAGAAAAATAAAATAAAACCATAACTTATGGTTGCAAATGTGTTCTAAATGATAAAAAGTAGCGGGTTTTCTTGATTTTTGGTTCAATTCTTCTTGTGATTTCTTAAAGTAATTACGGGCTTATTGAATTGGGCCTGGACCTGCATTTTCAAGCAACAGATTGGCAGCCAATTCAGCAATTGGACTTGGCCTAAGTTAGGAATCTGGATCATGAAGCCCAACCATACAAAGGCTCAACAGGCCCAAGTCTACATCAACTGGCTTTGAACACTGTCTATAATATTTGCATTTCAGATAACTGCCATATCTGCATAAGGATCCCTGCAATTGGGCATCGTGCCCCAGGCAGTTCGGGGTGTGAAGCTCACCTGCTCGGGCCAGGTGGACAGTCAATTGTAAGGATTCCAAATTTCTAAACCACTACAAGGTACCGAGATCTCTTGTAATTGCCTGTTTGAATTGCTGTGCAATCGGGAGAAGGCTCCGATGGGGCCTCTATCATGTAATAGTTAGGCTGTTACAATCCCAGCAGGCAGTTGCAGCCAATCCCAATCCCACTATTAGTCGCTCTACAAATAATTTTTTTCACCCCTTTTTCTCGAACTAACAAGTTTGCTATATATATATATTGGGGTTGATAAATTTTGACCCTAAGATTATTGGTGGATCAATGTTTGAAAATTGAAACTGCTACAATCATACAAATTCCGGATAAATTAAAAAAGGGATGATTGTTCTTACTAAAATTCCTGAGGTTAAGGAGATTTTTCTTTTTACCATAATATTGTCTCACCCGATTCTAATGACATTTAAGATATCTTGTTTTACAAGCTTGCATAATTGGCCTTTATCAACAACCCTTTATATTACTGTACAGAGTTGGAGCTTTGGTGCTATTTAGGCTAAAGTTTGATGCTATTAAGCACATTTTATATCTATATTACTTGTTGGACAAGAAATTCTCTTTTATTTTCTCCTTCTTGTTTTCCCATTCTTCCAACCTTTTGACATCATTATCAAAGGTGAAATTATTATTGGAGCAGCTACATGGATGATTTTGTATTGTTTCCAAATTTTAAATGAGTAATGATTCTTGTACAACTTTTTATCCAACTTCATATAACTAGTCCAATGTGGTAATACTCTTGTTTGTTTTTTTGGTTGTCAAATTGAATTAGTTTGATGAAGTCGGACGAAAAAGTTGTTCAAGAAGCATTATTTTATTTAAATATATAGTAGCACACCATGTAGTAAATGCCAAGTGTCTTTTAACATGTGAGAGACATATTTTCATTAACATTCTTAACAGTCATTAACTCCACTTCTACTAGAAGTGGCAATTTGTGTTCGTGTGTCAAGTTCGGGTCATGTTGTGTTGTATTGAGGTATGAGTATAAAATTATATAGGTCAATCATAATCCAATCCGTTTAATTAAACAAGGTCAAACGTCTCAACCTTAACCCTATAATTTTGCATTGGGTTAGTGGGTCATGTAAAAAATTGTCTACTTTTATGTCACGTGTTGGGTTTGGGTCTTGTCGAAACATGTATATAAGACGATATAGGTTAACTATAACCCGACCTATTTAATTAAACGGATCAAACTCCTCAATTCTAACCCCTTAATTTCGTGTTGGTTCGTATCGAATTCACAGGTCATATTGAAAATTGTTAGCTCTACCTTCTACTAATCTAGGAACCCAAATATTGAGTTTTGAGAAATTCAACATATTAGAATACACTTGACATTTATTAAAGTGAGTTGGAAGAAATTACCTCCAAACTGATTTGGATGAAATTTGTGTTCATTGTTATATACAACAGCACAGAATCTGAAGGAAAAAGAGATCCTTTCTTTCTTTCATATCTGTGTCAATATGGGCTACACCTTCTGATTATTTATTCCTATATATGTGGAAGCACGCGTGCCTAGGAAAAGGGGTTGCATAACTTGCATAATTTATGGCCTCGCTTCTTATGAAAGACCGAAAGTGACCTCACTGACCTGTCCAATTTCACAATGTGCTCATCGCTATCACAATTATCTCGACTCCAGTGAATCCAATGATTCCTGGGGAATTAACTTTACAGAGGTACCCATTACAAATAGCTAGCAACAAAATGCAGAGTAAATTCATATCTTAAAACTTCTACGTACGTAGATATGAATGGAATGCTCTTTGTATATCAATATCCAACACAAATCTTCGTTAAAATTACGGTTAAACAATTTTTAAAATAATTCGCGAATCTAACATAAACTCAACATGAAATTAACGAATAATATATAGTTGATGGGTCTAATTTATTTGATTAATTAATGGCTCGAATTAATATTAATCTATATAGTCTTATATTCAAACATGAACACGAATCAAATCCAGCATACAACTTACAGCTCGCAGCTAATGAATCACTCAACAGACAAATCAATGTGGCTTTAGCTAGTATCAATGAACAAAACTAGAACATCAAAAGAGTTTGAATGGAGATGATCTACGTCAAGCTTGAGGCTTGCAGTCAACTAGCTAGAACATATATATATATATATATATATACATCACGCATGCTTGATTTGAAAAGAAAAGGGCAAGCTCTAGTCAACAAAAAAAGGTGGTAAAGGGACCCCAAATATGTTACGTAATTTGCTAAAGTCGTATGCAAAGTACTGGGATTAGATATTAATCAATCAAATTTCAAAACATGCATGTGTACTAGCTAGATCTATCTTCTTTTCTTTTCTTTTTTTTCTTCTTATTTTCTTTACAACTTTAAGAAAGAAGACTCAGTAGAACCACTAGTTACAATGTATATATGTTCTTCTAGTAGAAAAAAAAAATGGTGGAAAAATAATTCTTTCGATGATCGCTTGACTTTTTGTAATTTCCCCCACATGATATAGAAGATCCATACTATATTTAATTTAGAGAAAAATTATTTCAAAAAGCTAATTAATTAGCTGATCACCCAACACATATTCTTCTTTTACGACTTTTTTGAAGATCAGGAACCGCGTGAATTGTATGCTGTCTGAAGACTTGACTTCCATTAATTGGAGTAGCCGGCCTGATGAGGCTTAGAAAATCTTTCTCTATAATGTCAAAAGAAAACAAAATCCTTGTAAACATTATTTTTCGCATGAAAAATGTTCCCAAAATCCCAGCAGACAGCTAAGTTCAAATTAGAGATCGAACAACTGGATCAAGTTATGTCGGTGGACATCAAGTGCAAGGAGAGATTAACAAAAGATCATGAAAAGGATTGTAAATAAGGTTGTGGTAGAGATAAATAATTATCTCTTCAGGAAAATACTCCAAAAAGATTTTTTTATTTAAAAAAAAAAAAGAAAAGAAAAGAAAAGAAAATCACTATGGCCAGATTCTTAATTATTGCCACATAATTTAGAGGACACAGGCCGGGATTAATACGTTCAAACACAATCATGTATTCTCACATGCACACACAGCAATATAGAGTACTCTCCTAATTAATTAATCATTTGAATCATTTTGGGTGTGTCAATTTCATCACCATGATCATCATCATCATCATCTTATAATTATTACTAAAAAGCACAGATTATTTCATATAGATCAAAGTAATTAATATAACGAAACATAATAGAGTAAAATGTTGGAGCATGAAATAGCAAACCCTAGCTCAACAATTATACTTGTATGCCTTAATTGCTTACATTGGACATGGCTAACGAACAAAGTAATTTCTGAATCATTAGAATAAAACTCTTCCAAGATTAATTATTCATGTACTCAAGAATATTATGACACACATGATATATAAGCACTTATTAACATGCCATAATTAAGTAAGAAAAACCAATTTCTCCATATATATGATTGCACCAGTAATAATATCCAAGCAAAAATTCAGAAGAACCCAAGAAAAAACATCTAAAACTGAAGATCGAGAGAAAGAGAGAGAGATCGATCATAATTTTTTTTTTTCTTTTGGTGACAATTGCAATTAGCACACATGGAAAAATGCAATTATATTGTTCCTTTCTTTTTGCATACATGGAAACAAAACAGCAAAAGTAAGCATAAGAAGGACATAATATAATTAAAGCAGATATGTAAATGAAAAATATATCATGAAAAGCTTTAAAAACTTATATAAAATTTGCTTGATGATCTAGCAAACGATCGGACCGAGACGCTTGATTCCCCGAGAGCAAGAGTTTGTTGGATCCCTTTAAAGTAAAAGACCCCTTCACTCCTAAAAGATTCAAACTTTAAAGTAGGGTTTTCTCATATCATATATATGGAAAAAACCCTCTTTTTTTCTTCTTCTTCTTCTTCTTCCTCCTCCTCCTCTTCTTCTTCTTGTGATGTTTGTTTTGGGTTTGGTGAGTTTTTTTGGTGATGGTGGATGATGATAAAGGAAGGGTAATGATGGTGGTGAAGAGTCAGAGGGAAGGGGCTGGAGGGCATGATGATTGCTGTTGGGTGCTGCCGTTGAAAGCTTGAAGAAAAATCCAAGATATTGCGTGCCATCATCTCTCTAGAGAGAGACACTATCAATTAGTCTCTCTCTCTCTCTACCTATCTCTCTCTCTCTCGTGGGAGAGAATTATCATGGTGTGGTAGCTTTTTCATGCCCACATTTCATTTTCTAAGGGGGAAAAAAAAGAATCAGGTGCAACAATTTTTGTGGCCTAGGCTACAACACCCAATCAGACCGGTGCAAAAAAAGTTGTCACTTGGGAAGCACAGCACAGGTGTTGGTGTACCCGAAATTTAATTTAATTTTCCATATTCTTTATTCTGCTTTATTTTTATTTTTTATTTTTTTATTCTGTACAGTAAAAGGCTGTTCGTGACTGTATACGGAGTTGATTAAATGCTTAACTTGTTAAGCTTTATTGGGCTTGCCTAAAGATGGAGTTTGGCAGGCACAAGGGTGTATATAACTACAATAAGAAATGTAGAATGGCCTGAAAATGTTTAAAAAAAAGAAAAGAAAAGAAAAAAGAATGGAATGACAAAGGAATCGTAGAACTGGGAAATGACAGAGTGGGAGAATCGAAAAAATGTGTGAGAGAAAGGGAGAGAGGGAGAGAGGTGGTGTACTTTGAGGCAGAATGTGTGGCCTTCTGAATGTATTGGCTGGCCTGCAAAGGCACTTTGGTGAAGAGAAATGGAGACAAAAATTCTTGTTACTGTTCCTCAAATGTGTCGATCTTTCTGTTAAAGAGAAAGTAATCTGTGTTTTTATTTTAAAAAAGAAAGAAAAAATTTGAAGCTTGAAAGTAATAATTCATTGTCTACAGAGACAAAGGATAAGATTCCCAAATAAGCATATTTTGGTTGGATCACCTCAGTACTCTTGCCTGATCTGAGTATCTGTGCACTCAAAAAGTACTCAACCATCTGATAGTGTGTAGACATCTTCTTTTTTTTTCTTTCCTGACGTTTTTGTTTTCCTTTGCTTCTTTTTCATACATCTTTATTTGGATGATCCTTTAATTTTCCCTCTTAAACATTTGCATCAAGTTTTTTTTTTTTTTTTCCAAGAAAATGATTTCATCTAAAAATATCTTTTGGCATTTGATTCATACGAAAAATCAACAAATATTATATATATATATATATATGAGGAGCTTTAAAAGAAGAGAGTGTGAGAATAAAAGATCTTTGAGGGAACGAGAATCATCAGTGTAGTTGTTTGTTTATTTTACTTGCAATTTGAACATGCAATTGTGGTATAGCCCTTGTAGCTCGGTCAAGTAAGTTTTATAAGGAGCCCTCTCATGATAACCCTATTGGAGGTTTAGAAGAGTATTGACGAAAAATTATTTAAACAAATGAGAAGCGTAAATCATATGTCATATATTAGAGTATAATTAAAATTACACATTTAAAATTTCAGAGCATAATCCCTTAAATCTAATCCTTATATTTAATTAAATATTATACCGAGCTTGATCTCCAAAACTCTAATTAATTGCTGGCTATTTGCATAACTAACGTGTCCAATGATAATAACTGAATCAACTAATTGTCTAATTGATCGAGCCATATATTCCATAGGACCATAGCCATTTACTTAATCAGGTAATTGTCTAATCATGAATCTTATCATATATTAAGGCCAAAAAACAATCATGTCATGTCACGATGAAAATGATGTGGACCTAAAAATTTAATTTAGGAAGATTAGATAGTAATTTTGAATGAAAAAGACTTAAAATATTTTTTTCCAACAATTTTATTTTTATTTTTTATTTTTTTCGTGGAGTGGGGCTGGAGGGGGGCCATGGTTGCTTGTTCTTGCTTATCTTCTCAAGGACCCAAATGTTTGTAATTTTTTCGTCCATTACAAAACCATGCATGTTTTAGCATCATTTTTCCTTTCTCCACAATTGCACCCCACAAGCAATGTGATAAATGCTGGTACCATTAATTTTGGTCAAGATCTGAAGAAAAGAGGAGAATAATTCATCTATCTTGTTGTATTTCTGGTCAACATCTTCCTATTTGAAATCCTTTGGGGCATGTTAATCTATTATTTGAAAAACAAATATTAGGAATTGAAAAAATTAGTATTATGATATGTTTGGTATGTAGAATGAATATTTCATTAGAAAAATAAATAACTGTTATTGAAAATGAAAAAAAGTAAAATAAAATAGCTATTTATATTTTGTAATTTAGTGACAACACATGTTTTTGCTAGAATTGTACCAAAATTATAAAAATACCTAAGATATATAATAATAATAATTATTATAAGAATAATAATATTTTTCTTTTTAAAAAAAGCTAAAAAATATTCTTTGGTGGCTAGCATCCATGGCTAAACAACGAAGGTGGTCGTATCACCCCTGAATTTTCTCGAAAAAGGCTTTGGAGATAGTGCAACCAAACTTGTGGTTCTACTAGGGTGACTACTATATATAGAAAGTTTTTCAAAAAGAAAAAAAAATAGTTAATAGGTTTTTTAGAAAACCCATTCAATTACTTAATGAATAGCTATTCTGTGCGTAGTGGAATAGTTTTTCTTATGAATGGTATGCAACCAAACAAAAGAATAACTATACATTCTTATGAAATAACTATTCCATTTCAGAGGTTCATTCCGAGTGCCAAGCGTACCCTAAGAAAAAAGTAACTTATTGTATTTATTTTATTTCATTAAACACTGCCATTTGTAATCTCTCATACATAAATATATAAACATATGTATATGTGAGAGGAACTTGACCTAACCAAAAAAGGAAATAGAAGGAAATAATAAAAAGAAGAAAAGAAATAAACATTAGTTAAAGTTTGAACTTTGAAGAACTGATCGGAAAACTTAAGCAAGTTGCAGAATCTTGCTACTGTAGTTAGGGACGAAATCAGGGGGCCATGGCACCCATCAGTTTTAAAATTTTCTTTTATAATATTGGATAAAAAGTTTTTACAAATTAAATCAGCTTTTAAAAGTGACATTTGTCTTTAGCATGTGAAAAATACATGTGTTTTTTTTAATTGCATTTGCTTCCTATATGCTTTTTTAATAATATTAATAAGAAAACATATGCTTTTAACATGCTTAAAGTTAAAGAATACATGACACTTTTAGAAACTGATTTGTAGGAATTTTCTACAAACTGGTTTGCAGGAAATTTTTATCCTATAATATTTATATATAGTTAAATATATATAATTTTATCTTAAAATTAAGTTTGATCTCTAATTCATAAGCTCACAAATCCTCATTTTGTCCATAAGACTATAACCAAAGAAGCAAGTCGCAGGAACTGTGAGCAAAAACTTAATGGATTTGGTTTGGGTACTGTTACTTGAAAAATTAATCTCAATCCTTGAAAAACTACAATTTGGGTACTATTACCCAAACTTAATATAATATAATCATGCTCTTGTCATATCTTCCACATTTCACATTCGCATCAACAAATTTCACCAATTTTTTATTTGGTTAAAATAGCTAGTCGGATACAGCTATATTTTTATCAAATGTACATTCTAGCTAGCCAAAAATTAAAAGAAAATATCTCTAGTGTGAATGCTCTTAAGGTATAAAGCTGCCGCCGAAAACCCTACTAGTTATACTGTACACACTCATGCATATAGTTGATGAGCATTTGTTTAGGAAATTAAGAACCGTGATCTCAGCCTTAAAAATTTCTTAATCCTCCAAATTGGCCCTTGAGATTTGGGGGAAATATACCTTCAATTAGGGCTAGTAAACGACACTTTTTAATTTTTTTTTTAATAAGTAAATGACACATTTAAACCTTTGCCCAATGACTTTTATGTTTGACTCTGATAAAGTCACCCACTTGAGCCAGCCTTTTGTTCCACTTTCTCCTTTTATGAGTGAAACTGTGAAAGTAATTGTGGGAGACCAAAGTAGTTTCATAAAAAAAAGGTGGGCAACTCTAGAAAAAAGCAAAATTTTTTGCGGAGATTCAAATCTTTTTAGCATCAACAAAGTCCGAACCCAATGCACAAAAGTTCACAGGATTTCATGTCTCCCAGCCTTTGTCAGCCTTGTTCGATCAAAGTCTGTATCATCAATGCATCCAAAAAGAACATGCTAAATGGCACTTTTATAATCTTCTGTTAAATTAACTACACAGTCTTTTTTATCTTTTGTTGGATATGAGTTGTCAATTTTAGATGGCATACAGGAAAGATAAATGATAGAATATGAATCCTTCTTATATCGTTTTAAATATCACCATCACTATTGAATGGATGGATCTCACATATGAGACCTACATAAATTTATAGATTTAATAGTAATGATGATATTTAGAATGATAAGAGAAGGATTTAAGTAGATATTCTAGCATTTCCCGGAAAAGAAAACCTACACCTGTTATTACTAATTAGGAAAATGCTAGAATATCTACCAAAATCCTTTTTATATCCTTCTAAATATTGCAATCATCATTGGATCTATGAATTTATGTAAGTCTCATGTGTGGGACTCATCCATTCAATGGTGATCAATGGTGATATTTAGAAGGATAGAAGAAAGATTTGAGTAGATATTTTAGCATTTTTCTTACTAATTAATAGGATAAAGTTTTCTTTTAAATTAAGTTATAAAATTTTTTCCAATCTAATATATTAAATTGATATATGTTGTAATAAATAATAGTAATAATAATAAAGAACTAAAATTTTTCTTTAAAAGATAGGAAGAAGAGAGAAATCAAGCCTTTTACAATTAAAAGACTTTCGTTTGATAAAATATTTTAGAGAGTGTTATTATTATTATTATTTATTATTTTTGTTAGAAAAGTGTTATGATATGACAAAAGATGAAATTGTAAAAATAGTTTTGAGGATTTCGTATGTAAAGTTATTTGTCAATACTTTCTTTCTTTTTGGCTAAAAAGCATTCCAAAAAGCGTTGTTAACGGAGACATATTCAAAAATATTTTATAAAATCATTTTAACGTATGAATAAGTGCGAGGCAAAAACAATATAAATGAGAAAAAATAAAAATTCTACAAGTGTCTCGTAATTCCCAAACCACTCTCTCAAGTTTATTTTTTCGTGTGTGCACTTCTCTTTATGAAGTTACTACCCCAACCATAATCAAAATCTCCTGGACCTTTTTTATTTTTATTGAATTCCCTGAAGTAGAAAGATGATAGAAAAAATTTCTCTCCAAAACCCTTACTGATCTCAGCCATGAAAAAGGGAAGAGCAGGAGCTCTTCCCTCCTCCGCACCTCTTCCACTCAAATAAACCTTTCGTAACCTCCTTTTGGTTTTTCTTTCCCTTTTCTCTTTTGTTTGTTATTGTAATTTTATCTTCACTCACTAAGAAAAAAAAAAAAAAAAAAAAAAAAAAAAAAAAAAAAAAAAAAAAACCATGATAGAAATCAAACCACTGCCATGAGAGCTGGGGTTATGGGACCCATCAGGCATCAGCTCTTTCTGCGATTCCACCGAAATGCTCAGACCTTAGGTAGTGAGGCTCCTATGATCCAACAGGAAAAAAAGTGCTTTTCACTCATAAGTACTATGACCTGTTTGGTTCCGAATATCTGCATATCATCATTACATTAAGAAAGTGGGTCGTCACCACCTCTAGCTCTATCTTCTGAATATATTATAAACACACAGCAAAAGCGACATGCAACATTCACGCTCTTTCTAAAGTAAAAAAGAATGAGTTAAAATTTTTTCTCTGTTTAGAGAAAAATTTGATCTTCTGTTTTTTTTTAAAGACATTTTCTCCTAAATTTTCATATCAAATGATGTGGGAGATATCTAATCCAAACATGTGTTACATACGACCCCTCCCCCATCTCCTATTTTGCTTGCACATTAATGTCACTTTATGCTGTAAGTTTTTGAATGGTGAAGCAGTTCTTTTGTTTGTGGAACATTACTCAAGTGTTACATGCATGCAAATGCCTAGCTAGTCCCTCACATTCTGATGTGTATAAATAGNCTAATTGGGGCAGCAATCAGAGGCCTCAGATAATAGATGGGATGAGAAATTTGAAAGAAGAGCTAGAAGAGGGAAGCAAACAAAAGAGGGATTTCTGTGCTAGGCTTCTTATGAATCCGTGGTTATTTTGCTATGTGTGTGGAAACATTCCCAAAAGGCTTTGGTTGGTGAAGTAGCCTTTATTGTGTGGGGAAACTGTAGGAGGAGATAAAGCAGTAGGCAGAGAGAGGGCTCTATCTTGTGGGGCTTCGTATGTAAACTTGCTGTTAGTGGGAGTGGGACAGCAAAGGGGAGAGAACAATTAAGCAAAAAGACTGAAGAAACAGAGTGTGTGTGTTCTGTTTTGTTGTAATCCTTATAGCTTCTCTCTTGATAGTTTGCCACTAGGGATTCTGTTACGATCCTATTTGTCTCACATAGTTTAAGTAGAAGCTTACTTATGTACATATAAACTCTTACACATTTTTTCATTGCAAGTCAGTTTTTAAAAGTGAGTTTTATATGATGTTTGTATCATTGGGTATTAGAGTTAAGCACTACATTTCGAGTTTGAGTCACGGAAGGAGCGACCTATGAAATGAAGTGGGCCGCTGTGGACATTGGATTCGAAAGCGTGGCGGTATGTTATGATTCTAAATGTTTTATATGGCTTAAGTACAAACTTAATTATGTGTATATAAGTTCTTAAATACTTTTCTTTTGCAAGCCAATTGTAAGTGTGAATTCTACCCAAAATTTGCATTAGATTTCAAATAAATGCTTAGGGTGTGTTACTCTTTAAGAATTTATTGTTGTGTGCTTTGTGCTTATTGCATGTGTTTAACCTGTTCAGTGCTTCCACGTGTGTTAGTGTTGGAGCGGTTGATACCAAGTAGAACTGCTTGAAAGCACTAGCATCGGAGTTTAGACAAGTTTTAGCTAAAAATTAATAACTATCCACTTCTCAAAAACACTATATACTCTACTCTCTAAATCTTTACCTACTCTATTAAAATAATCTTTCTAATAATTTTATATTCACGTTTTATTTTAACTAGCTAATCTTTATTTTATTTTTTATTTTAATTTTCCTCCTCTCTCTTGAACTCTACGCAGAACCTGAAGCTCACCATTCGTCGTTGTCCTTCTTTGGAGCTCAAACATGCCCAGACTCGATTCACCATCTTAAGTAATGCCGACAGCTTGAACACTACAAAAAAAAACCGAGGATTACCCACATTTGTTTTGTTTTATTTATTATTATTATTTTTTTAACATCGCTTTTTATAAAGCGATGTTAAAGTCTTAGTTTAACATTGCTTTAACAAAAGCATGGTAAAAATTACCACGCTTTAAAAGAAGCGCGGTAATTTTTTTTTTACCACGCTTTTGTCCAAAGCGTGTTGATCTTTGTGGTAAAAATTACATCGCTTTTCCCAAAAGTGATGTAAAAACTCTCCAGTTTTTGAAACTCACGCCAGCTGCTTTCCTTTTCTTCCCGCTGGCCATTCCCTCTCTGTCTATTCTCTCAGCTCTCTCCCTCGCTACCAATCTCTCTCTTGTTCCCCCAAGGTCATTCTCTCTCTCACTCTCCAGCAGTCTCTCTTTCTCTCACTCCCCAGCAGTCTCTCTCTCTCTCTCTCTCACTCCCCGGCCAGTACTGTCTCTCTCCCTCCCCAGCGTCTTACGACAAGAGGTGACACCATTTTCACGCCGTCCTAGATGCTGGTTTCGGTCAACACTAAGTCTGTTTTCCGTTCTTTTCTTTTTTCTTAATTTTTTTTTTAAAAAAATTGGGGTTTTGGAAATGCTAAAGTGTTGGAAATGCATTATTTTTATCGGTTTCTATATTCGTTTATTTAACATATTCTTCTATGTTTATGGGAAAAAAAATCTGTTAAATATTATTATTCTTCGAAATGCCCATTGATTTTTCTTTTCCTTTTTAATTTTCGAAAAAAGTTTTCTTTATTTTGGTGGATATTTCATTGTAGTTGAGGAACTGAATCTTCTTTGTTTGGCATAAGGGATTTATTTGCTTATAATTGTTTATATCGTCTCTTTTAAATAAAAATCGAAGGGGACGCTTAAAAAAAAAAAATTTAATTACAATTCAAGGAGTTGTATATTATAGAACTACAATGTTTTGTTTTAGTAAATTATTATATGCTAATGGAAAGGCACGTAAATGACTGCATTTCCAACATAAGTCTGGATGCATGTGACAACTTGAATTTTGTTTAGAAATTCGCGATGTTTAGAATTATGAATGTTAGGCTAATTGATTAGCATGCCTACTAGAATTCCATTTATATGAAAATTAAGCATATGGTTAACATCGAAAATAAACTTAGACTAATTCTAAGAATTTGCTTAACCTATATATACATACAAAATTGTAGGACCAAAAATTCATAAACGTTCGGAAATTTTAATTATTTTCTTTTGTATTCTTAATTATTACCATGCCACTAATTTATCAATTCATTAATTGTGGCAAAAAAGTGTCTTGATCTCACTTATGGAAGCTGCTATGGATTAACACATAGAGGAGTTATAGTCAGTGGCGGAGCCAGGAAGTTATCTTTGGGAGGGCCGAATTTTTTTTTTCCCTGCTTCATATGCTATGTTTTTACTATACAATATTTTATAACATAATATGTGTATGACAAAACTATTAGCATGGTCTTTTTTTTATTGTTTTGTTCCTTTATTCTTTAACGTACGAAAAGAAAATTTTCACCTAATTTTCTATTTTGCACCCATTTTTCTAAGTCCTAGTCCTCACTAACAAGACAAGAGAGCCTTGTATTGTATGTCTACAATTCACACCAAGACGGCAAGACCAAGAGAATGGAAAGAAATGTTTAGTCTCTAGTCTCTGTCCTCCTCTATCCCCAAAAAAGGTTTATAAAAAGAAAAGAAAAAAAGATACCAATTTCGAGGCCCATGTCAATTGGCAATTGCATATTCCCATAAAATTTTATAATCTCAAGATTTGGTAAGAAAAAAATTACTAATATAGAAAAAACAATGGTAAAAATAGTTCATATTCAGCTCCCTTTTTGTTGAACTCTAAAAAAAATCAGAATTTTGAGAGTCAAGATGAGACGAAAATCATAACACATTCTGGTGAACAAAAAAGTACTACCAAAATCACCAAACTATTCCACACCAGCTACAGAAAGATGAAGCACTCTAACAAACAGGTTGTTTTCAATGGACTCATTTATGTGCTGTCAAATGTTGTTGTTTGACTCCGTTCAGCCCCATCGCACCACTTGCGTTGCACCCTTGAATCTGGTGATTGGTTTCTGACTGTTCCATCACCTTCCCATTCAACGGTTGTCAAACTCACCTCACTTTGAGAAATTTTCAAGGTTAGAATTTCACTCTCAAACCAGTTTTTTCAAAAAGAGGGAGATGGAGAGGGGAGAGATAGCAGAGCAATAGAACCCACCTGTAGGGCTGTAGGGGCCATTAGCCATTCATGTTAAAATCTCCCCCATAGAAACACATACGACTCAAAAAATTTTCAAACTCTTGGGAGGGCCATGGCCTCTCTGGTCTCCATGTGGCTCCGCCACTGGTTATAGTTAATGAAGATATAAAAAAGTAGCAATAATATGAATAACTTTCATGAATTTGAGGCCTTGTACTTCTCTTAATTAACATGGGTCCATCTGTTACTAATATGGAGATCGATTATACTTAAAATTTTCATGAACTGTTGTGAAATTCTTATTGGACTTGCGTGAACAAAAAAATGTCTACTTCTGCCGTAAAAATGGGATGGCTGAATGACCTATTTGTCATTTAACTAAAACACAAATTCTTAATTATCAAAATTAAAAGCCTAACCCTTAGTCCCACCAAAACTAACGACTAACGACTTGACAAATCTTATGACTCTTTTTTTGTTTTTTTTTTTAACTAAGGACTTGAAGATTTCTTTTTTGTTTTTTATTTATTATATTTTTTTTGTTTCCTTTTTAATTGAGGACTTGATTTGGTTGAGACACTTTAAAACAAGAAAGTTTTAACATGAAATTTTAACCTCCTATTACCCATATTAATAATACTGGTCTGTTCAAAGTACTTGAAAGGAGCAGGACCTCGGTATTTTTGAAGCAAACCTGCAGGTAAATTGGGAATTTTGATTAATCTCATTTTTTATGCTACAATGTTGTGGTTGTGTATCCGATTGTCCGATATCAATTTCGACTTGATATTTAATATTGAATCTGTGCTTGTGATTCATCATTATGTTCATTTTTTTTTCCCTTGAGTTGCTATGTTTTTATAGTTTAATTTGTAATGTTTATTCTAAATTCTTATGTAACTGCATGCTTAAATTAATATGTTTTTCCATAGGATTTTTAGAGTGCATAAAAAAGACATTGAATTTAGTGTCACATCCATAATTCTTAGAAGTGAACTATAACAACATATTTAAAACACAAGTAAGAAAAATTAAGCACAATCGAATGGTAGTGCATGGGATGCATGTATTTGTTTTTTTTTTTTTCCCTTCCTTTAAAAGCTCCTATTTGGTATGTACTTCTAACATTATTCTTTTTTGTTTTTATTTTTTTAAGTTTTAAACTTTTTTATAAAAATTTGACTGATTATTGATGGTTATCTAATCAATTAGTTACACTATGGACAAAAGTTGGATGAAGATGTGGAGAGGTACAGTCGAGTACGTTCGTAGGATTTTTCTATTTTTTTTTTTTACTTTTGTTTTTTGTGGCACTTTAGCCCCCAAGGGCATTCTGGAACATTTCGGTATAAAAGAGTCACGTGCAACGCACGTAGCTAGGATTCCGTAAAAAATAACAGAAAAGGTGGACGGAGGGTTTAACTTGCAAACGTCGTCAAGATTAGGGAGGTCGAATGTCACTTTTTAAACATTGTGGGCTAAAATGCCAATGAATGGATACTTCTGGGGGGTAAAAGGTACTTTTTCCTATTTTTTTTGAGTTACCATATTGGAAAGATAATTTGATACAGCACAACCTGGATGTCATGCACATAAAGAAAAATTTGCTGGATAATATAATTTATATAATACTAGACATCAATAGAAAATCAAAAGACAACTACGCAACACGTCAGGATCTACGGGAAATGGGTTTGAGGCCAGAACTGCATCCATTTACTAACGAAAAAGGCAAGACATATCTGTCCGCAGCTTGCTTCACGATGTCTAACATCGATAAATATTATTTCTTGAAGGTGATTAAAGACGTCAAAGTACCCGATGGGTATGCTTCAAATATGTCGCGTTGTGTCAAACTTAAGGAACGTAACATTGTGGGGTTGAAGAGTCATGATAGCCACACACTGATGTAATAGATTATGCCGATTGCGCTGTGCGGATCATTATCAAAGCATGTTGTCAAACCTTTAATAGAGTTATCTGCCTTCTTCAGGGACATGTTTCAAAACACTCAGGATAGAAGATCTTGATCGACTTGAGTCTCAGATCCCTGTAACATTGTGCAAGTTGGAGCAGACATTTTCCTCCGATTTTTTTACAAGCATGGTTCACGTTGTCATATATTTAGTTCATGAATGTAGGCTTGGTGGACCGGTTCACTATCGGTGGATGTATCCTGTTGAAAGGTATTACTTGTCCTTAGCTTGAAATTTTTTATTTACGACCATGTAACAATATTTTTAGTCCATTTATTATTGTTGCCTACGGTTAATGAATTTTGTAGTGAGAATTTGAGTTATTATAATGTAGGGCTCTCGGTTGATACAAATTTACAGTTCACAACAAAGCGGTACCGGAAGGTTCTATTGCGGAAGATTACATAGTGGATGAATTACTAACATTCTGTTCCTGATATTTAGTGAACGCACCAGCAGTTCACAATAAGCCGTATTGAAACCCGGATGAGTCTAGAGGGGTAATAACTAGATTCATCATGGACGTCCTCACAATGAATCAAGTTCATCGGTATATTATATTCAACTCCAACGATTTCCTTTAACTGCGAAGATGAGTAGTTTCATTAAGACATTAACTAATGCAAAACAAAATTTTACAACCTATTAATACCTACTGTACTTCACATATAGAACGCATGTGGATACACTGTGGTGTATGAACAATATGTCAGAGGAGGAACTAAAAGAGAAGCATAGAGCAGAATTTTGTGTTTGGTACCGTGATGATGTAAGATTATTGATGTGTATGATAATATAGTGACATCGTGAAAACAATATTCTTTGTACTACACACAATCACATATATACGTTCGTCCAAATCGCAGGTTAACCAGATGGACGAAACATAGCTAATTGAATTGAAACTCGAATGGGATTCTAAAGGGCCGATGCAAACTGCATTTGAGTATAACTGCTATGTCGTCAATGAAATGCTATTTCGCACCATGCTGCGCGATAAAGGAAAGACAACTCAGAACAGTGGAGTGTGTGTGCCGAGAGAAGATGACTATACATATTACGGCAAACTATCACGAATAATCGAGGTGGAATACTATGACGGGACGTGTTATGTGTTATTCAAGTGTGATTGAGCGGACATAAAGATAAATAGGGGGTACAAGCAGGATAAATATGGATTTAACCTTGTCAATTTCAAAAACCTAATACATACGGGAGAGCAGATTACCGATGATCCGTACATATTGTGTTATCAAGTATCACAGTTGTATTATGTTAAGGATGATAGGGACCCAAATTGAGATGTTGCAGTTAAGACAATACCAAGAAATGTATATGATGTTGGACAGGGAGAAGGGGAAGATGACAATTCTGACAACTTTCATGAGAATGAGCCTTTCAACTTGGGAACTATTCATGATCCAAATGATGTTGGAAATGATATTTTTGAGTATGCACGTAATGATGTAGCTCGAACTGAAGTACAATTTCAATCGACACGTACAAAATTGTATGATATATTTTTGATGACCAATATTTTTAGACTTTATAGTTATTTTGTCCATGTGTTAAACTTGTTCATACGTGTTTTATATTTCATTATGATTATATGTCTTCTATATTTTCTGCAATCTAACAAGTGATGTAACTTTCTTTTAGGTAAGAATGGGTAAGAACAAGGCACTGATCTTAAAATATCTCCGAAGGGTTCCTCGTCTAGATGACACCACCACATCTCAACACAATCCCCCAGCTGTTTCAGGAGGCGAGACTGATGACCCCAACACCGATTGTCCTAGCTTGTTCGTAAATTCAATTGTACCACCTGGGTACCAAGGTGACGCATCTGATACATCGTTTTTCTATCATCCTTGCCTACAGAACAACTGGGATATCGTGAGTGGCTAGTGGAACAGGGAGGCTGCCCAAATAGCACACCATATCTCACACATTTTGATCAGTGGGGCCAGACATCTTCCCCCACATCTCGACCTGATGAGCAGGAGAATGCATTCCAGCATTCTTCCATATTCTCCTCCTCACATGGACTTGAGGAGCCCGAGGATACAGCCCATAGGGCTCAGACATCACAATCTACAGAGGGGACACGGGAATGGGACCTAGCCAATGGGGAGGTCCAAACAATAGGTATATTTAAGCATCCATATCTATTAATTCATCAATTTATTTAAGTATGTCATTTTAATAAGAGTGTAAATTCACTCTTCCTTGTTGATGAAATCACTTGATTCAATATGATTTGCCGATTCTATTTTAACATCAAGCTCAAAACCAAAATTTTGATTAAGATGTGACAAAATTAAAAAGTAGATATTAAAAAAATTGATTAAAACATACGGAGAACAAAATAAATTTAATTGAACTAATTGTCTAGCTCCATCACGGTAGCAACATTTTACAAATTGAAATAATAATAGCGTGTATAGTATGAAAAATCATCGGTCTTGCTTGGTCTATTAATTTATTTTTTATTTATTTTTTAAGGTTTCTTATATGTATATACATTGAGTAATATTATGTCACCTTTAAGGAGTAAAAGAGGAACATAATCATAGTCTTCTTTTACTCATTAAAGGTGACATAAATTTTGAAATCATCTTTGATCTGATTTTTTAATCGTTATCCAATGTGGATTGTTATACAGATTCAACAAGGCTCATACATGTCAGAAGTTGCGGAACGATGTCTACCCTTTGGTGTTTTTTAGAGGAAGAGAGAGTTATACTCAAATTTAATGAGGCATGGCAACCTGTTGGTACAAGCGAATCCAAATTTCGACGACTTGGGGGTCAATATGTATGGAGTGGGTCGTTTGTTGGTCTATCTGAGCCAAATTGGCGGAATATACCCAACTCTCGTAAAGAGCAGTTTTGGAAAATGTTAATGGTATGTATATATGACGACGAAATGCACTATTTTAAATATTTATGTGGTAATATTTATGTTGCTTAAATACATACATATTTGAAAGATATACTACTAATATGTGTTTTTTCTTTTTCTTCCATTTTCTTTGTAGAATAAATTTTATGTGGACCCCGAGCTACCTCTCGATAAGATTAAGAGGATCGCGTTTATGGACTTTGAGCATAAACGGAAAAACTTTAAGGGTAATTTAAAGCGGTCCATATTATCAAGCACAGATATGACAGCGGATGAAGCTGTGCAGAAATTGCCCCATTTGGCCTCATTCCAAGATCAAGATCTTGAGTTGTACATCAGAAGGTGGTTCACTGATAACGCTAAGGTAAGGAATTAAACGTGTCACGTACCATATATATATCATATATAGTACATACATGTGTGTGCATATTCATATTAATTAACACTATAAAAATATGTAGGCAATGGCCCAAAAAAACAGTACTACTCGTAGCAAACACAAGTTTCCCCACACCTCTGGCTCTAAGAGCTATCCAAGGATTGCTCACGAAATGGTATGTTCTTTTTGTTTGTCATTATCTACTCATATTCGTATAGTTATGAGTAATATTAATTTATTTCAATGTTTGTTTTTGTAGAAGAGAGATACAGGGGTCACCCTGACGAGGACAGCTATTTTTCTGAAAACACATATAAAATCGGATGGCACCCCTGTCACTGAAGAAGCTAGGGATAAAATGGTAAGTGCTCTTCGTGATAATTTTGTTGCTAAGATTGTATTTTTGTTCTATAATGAGGCAACAATATCATACGGTATTTTAATATATTGTAGAATACGATGCGAGCCGTGATGTCTTCAACCCCCATATCGAGCGAGGTGTCTACGTCAAGGACTATAGCATGGTCTGATGACGACACTTATGCTCAAGCCATGGGAATTTCTGAATACTTTGGTCGTGTCCGTGATGTCGGGATTAAAATTCTACCGACGAGGTCTACAAGCTGTTCGTCAAGGACACCGGCTAGTCAAGATGAGATCGGTGTTTTGAGAGCACAACTTGCAGCATAAGAGGCGGCACAACAAGCCTTTGTGGAAGAAAACGATGCTCGGCTTGCAACACAAGATGCTTGGTTTGCGGAGCAGGAAACGCAAATGACTAGAATGCAAAAAATTATCGAAAGTTTAATGTCAAATCAAGGGGCCATGGGCGATCAACCAGGTGATTTTTTTAATGTTTTACACCTCCATAGCCACATGTATAATAAACGATGTTCTTACAATTTCGATACAACATGTTATATATATTGTTTCTTAATATTGTTTTGTGCATGTTTCATATGGTGCTCCTATATGTTATGTAGCTGCGAACGATTGTACATCATGAAAGTTTTGAAGCAAAGGTAAATATCAATATAGTTAGCGATTAATAATTTAATGTGACATAAATATAGAAAATAACCATATATGGTATGCATGGTTATAGAACGAAAAATAAATTCAAAGAGTAGAATATCTCATTTGGTAATATTGATTGTTAAAGCTATAGTCTATTAGAAATTTTTGTTATAAACTTTTGTCAATTTTAATAAATACATGTGATAATATTGTTTTTCATTCCTACTTGTTGTTTTTGGAGAGACATTTATTGATTACATGCTGCAATTGTTTTCATCTTATGTACAGGAAGAGCTGCTACCTGGCAGTCGTGGGCTAAAATGGAAGGCTAAACAAGTATCGGGATTTACCAGAAATTTTCTGCATGTAATTTGAACTTTCTATGTTGTTTGTGAACTTTCTACGATATTATAATTAATATTGTAACTTTGTTTATTGAGATATATTATATGCTTGTGTTTTAATGTTTTGTTCAATTAGGTTGTGTTTTTTATGTTTTGTTCAATCATGTGTATATTTTTATGCAACAGATGTACATCTGCTGCATAAAAATATACATGTCAAATTTTTGTCACGTTTTTTGGGCAAAAAACATGAAAATTACCACACTTTTTTGGACAAAAGCGTGGTAAAAAAGTTTTTGCCACGCGTTTCTCAAAGCGTAGTTAAAGTTTTACCACACTTTAGATAAAAGCGTAGTAAATTTTTTATTTTATTTTATTTTATTTTATTATTTATTTTTTTTACCACGCTTTGTGCAAAGCGATGTAAAATTTTTATCAAAGCGTGGTAAAAAAAATTATTTAACTCCAACTTTTACATCCTCCTTAAAAGAGGTGTTAAAAAAGTGATGTAAAAAGTTTAACATCGCTTTAAAAAGCCCTAAAGCGATGTTAAAAAAGTGTTGAGAAACCCCCCCCCCCTTCCTCCCTCCCTCCCCGCGCCCGCGCCCCTTAAAAAGTCCTAAAGCAATGTTAAAAAAGTGTTGAGAAAAGCCCCACCCCCTGCGGCGCGGTGCCCCCCAAGAAACCCGTCCCACCATGCTCGCTGCCACCGCACCTGCGGCATTGTGCTCATGTTGCTTAGGAAAGAGAGAGAGTAAAAAAATGGGGGCAAAATTACTTGCCTTTGCAGCAGTTTGTAGCTACATTTATCTAGCAATTGTAGCAACCCCAAAAATATTGTAGATATAAAGTCCAAAATGAGATGATTTTTATGGGTTTTAGCCAAATTTTAATTAAAAAAAAGTATTTGACTAGTCCAATACTAGTGCTCTGATGCCATCACAACGCATAAAATATGTGGTGAGTTGGGCCAAACTTAAGTTATTCTGCCTCTGACAGGTTGGGCTTCCAAGATATACCAGATGCAACTATTTGCTTATTGGGCTCGAAATTGAAGCTTTTTAGCCCTCTGTTTTCTTTTATATTATTGAAAGGGAACCCAACCCAACATTCCAAGAGACCGAAACTAGAGACCGAGGGGCGCGAGAAAAAGATGTTAGTTAGGCGTAGCATCATAGTTCCCAACGTTCATTTTTCTCGCGGGAATTTCTTCAAGCACCTTCCGAACTCAACGCCAACGACTATTTCTTGCCCGCACAGAATCATCGGCACGCAAACCCTGATCACCACAAGTGCCCTTAGCTCTTCCTATTTCGAAACCCTAACTTCCCACCAAAAAGATCAGGTCCATCTCTACGTCGACACTCTTCTCCAATGGAACCAGGTCTCTCTCTCCCTCCCTCTCTCTAAATTAACGCCCTGTTTGGTTGCTGAGAAAACTGAAATTTTTTGTTCTCATAAGCTAATTGCTATTACTACATGTTTCAAACTTGCAGAGAATGAATCTTACTGCTGTTACAGAGATAAACGAGGTTATGGAAAGGCACATTGAGGATTCACTTGCAATTATCCCCCCTATAACAAATTCTTATATCTCTCACTGTAACAACTCAATCAACAACATTAACCTTGTTGATGTCGGAAGTGGCGCGGGGCTTCCTGGATTGATTTTAGCTATTGCTTGCCCTGGTGAATCGATTTATTGTTCTAATTACGTGTTACATTGATGTGGCTTGTGATTTATGTTAGAAATTCTTCTGTTGTTTTTGTTTTTGTTCTGGTGGATTTAATAAATATGTTTTGGATGGGAAGATTGGAAGGTAACGCTGTTGGAGTCTATGAACAAGCGGTGTGTTTTCTTGGAGCATGCAATAGGTCTTGTTGGATTGTCTAATGTCAAAGTTGTAAGAGGAAGAGCAGAGGTATTGTTTGTAGCATGTATCATTTGCAATTTGCATTAAAGTGTTACTTCTCTATTCCTAAGGAAGTTCCCACCCACGTATAATTTTGATTTTCTTTTATATTAGTTTGTTTTCTTTCTGAAACTTTGGAATCTTTTTTTCTTTTTCTTTTTTTAAGTACTCGAAATATCATTAAAAGCTAAAAGGGTAACCCAGGTTTACTGTTTATCTTGCTCACTAGTTACCTTTTTTCTGGCTCCATTACTCATTGAAAACCTTGTTATAGGACAGAGTTTGGGGCAGGATCTTTGCTTCAGAGAGCAATTTGATGTAGCAGTGGCAAGAGCGGTTTCAGAAATGAGAATCTTAGGTAATCTTGAGAACTCGATATCTTGGTTTCTTCTATGCATCTTCGAGACTCCGAGTGGCTCATTACTGCTAAAGTTTTTCCTTCTGGTTTCTTCATTTTCAGCTGAATACTGTCTTCCTCTGGTTCGTGTTGGTGGTTTGTTTGTAGCTGCAAAGGGTCATAATCCTCAGGTATGTATCTGCCGTTCACTTATGGAAATTCAACGACCTGTTCGTTACCTTGTACTGAAGTTTTGGAGTCCCATGTTTCATCCCTCCGACTCCAGCACACCAAGCCCCAATTACCCATAAGCCTGTCTACATCAAATTATAGCCTTAGATACGAGGTTATGTTGGGAAGTCAAATGACCCTACATCAAATATATCTTGTATATATTGTTTATGAGTCGGTTATATGTAGTGCTTTGGCTTTTGCAATAACTTACCTGATGTTTTGCGAATTTCCTTTTGAATGTTTTTCTTGTATATTTCCCATGTACTAGGGTTGCATCCCTTCTTTGCCTTTTTTTTTTTTTTTTTTTTTTTTAAAGAATAACTTATCAAAAAAATGTCTTACACATAAAGAGGTGGATGAGTAACCCTATCCTTTCTCTTTTTTCTTTTTTTTTGAACTTGTTGGGGAAACAGTCTGGCAGTACAGAGCTGTTAGCTTAAATTTGTTTGAGTTTAGACATTTTGCATGGAAAATAGGTGGGAATCAGAAATGTTGTGGTACACAGTTTGAGGTATGATTTTTATGAAGAATAAAATGTCAGTGAACTGGTGAATGGTCTGATGGAGAAACCCAAACAATTTATGTGGTTTCCATGTATTGGTTTGTATTGTTGTTGTCATCACCATGGTTGTTGCTGGTGTACTGAGATGATCTAGAGTACTTGAAATGAGAAAAAGAATAAAGGATACAATATGTATCAAGCCGAAGCAAAGCAAGAAGACCTATATATTTGATGAAAGAGGGCAAGGTCCATGAGCCAAATATTAGAAAACCATCTCTCAGAATTAACAATTGTGAAACTAACAGTCAAAGCAAGAATTAAGTTTTATCTAGAAGTCTTGGGGTTCCCCTTGTTCCTTGTCATTCCAAAACACATGTAAAATTTTCTGCACACATAAAAGGTTACATTCTGTTGTTAGCTAATTCAGAGGGCTGACATTCTTTCATCTGGCATTTAAAGGCCTAATTCAATTGTCTCCAAAGGAGTAACTGCATATTGGATGTATCTTCACGAATACAAGCAAAAAATTAAAGTTGTTTTTCTCAATAAAATCCTGAAGAGTTGCTATGAATACACTACTATAAAATTCTATAAAATGCAATGAGGGAAAAATTGATTTGCTTCAATTTTTGTGTATTATAGCAATGTAGTGATTTTGACAATTTAGGATCTTGAAATGCGTTCAAGAAAAATTTTCCTTTAAAATGTATACATGATAAGTTGTCCCTTTTTTTCCATCATATATATTTTCATTGGTGTTAACTGTTCAATGTACATTCGACAGGAGGAAGTCAGGAATGCAGAAAGAGCTATTCAAATGATGGGTGCTTCTGTGTTGCAACTGTGCTCAGGTATTTTCATTATATATTGCATTTGACATATCATGTGCATAATAATGATTTAGAAACACACTCATGTCTTAGATGATTCCTTATATGAGATTGGACAAGGTTCCAAGGGTTTGTTCTTCCCCCAAAAGGCTTATTTTTTCTAGTATATATTGTAAAGGAACAAAGTGAAAATTTTCTTTCTAAATTCTACTGACCAAACTACATGCCTTGTCAACTGTTTTAGATCATGCAATTTTACCTTCTGGACTATTCTTGAGGTCATGGTATTAGGTTTATTCCGTTTGGGTCAAGATATTTGCTTTCAGCTAAGATTCACTTACCTTCCTCATGGGGACCATTCTGTTCATATTCCCTTTAGACTTGTTGACAATTTGTATTCGATTTCAAATGTCCTGATCTTATCAAACCTTATAACTTGCTTGAATTTGTTTACTTCATGTCTGGAAAAAGCTGGATCCTTTTTCAAGAAAAAAAGAGGATGAGGATTGAGGAGGGAGAAGACCTGTACGCATGATTAATTTTTAAGAATAGGATTAAGAATGGTTGAAGTTGCACTTTGTTTTTCTTAAAAAAATGGCTATTATTTAGGGATAGCAAAGGCACACAGAAAAATCTGCATGATGAGCATGACATACTGTATTCTAGTACGATTTGGTAGTTTTTTTCTAATAAAGAAATCGCAATTTGTCCTTAATGGATTTATGATTCTGCCCTAACGTTAAGGCCAAGTCTTCACATGCCTCTGGAAAAGTGTAGCATCAAGTGTAGGCTTTGACTTGTTAGAGCACTAGCAGCAAATACCTTATAGGTTGTTCCCTTCTCTAAATATAGGAAAAAAAAAAACTATAAAAATGAATCTGCAGCAGATACCCTATTTGATTGGTTCCCTTTCCAATAGATTATTATATCCTAAAAGTTGGTAAAAGTTGAAGGAGAAAGTGACAAAAAGGGAAAAGTGAGAAAAA
The DNA here is from genome assembly GCA_900184695.1 of Betula pendula. NCBI lineage: Eukaryota > Viridiplantae > Streptophyta > Magnoliopsida > Fagales > Betulaceae > Betula > Betula pendula. Next base: position 155,023 of record FXXK01000814.1, on the reverse strand, counting down.
ACAAATAAAATAAGAGTAAAGAAAGAATATTTAATTGATATAGGAAAAGATAATGAAATCTATTGTGGAGTGTTTTTTTATAAGGAAGCAAAAAGTAATTTTGTTCCCTAAATTTAGAGAAAATGATTAGGTATTTACTTCTAGTGCTCTTAGGTGTTTGAGGGTTTTACTACCTGTGTGGACTCTGGAGTAGGTTTTGAAAGCATGCTTGTGGACATTGCACATTGTCCTAGGTTGATAATCAGGCCTATGCAAGTTGTGGGCTATCTCATAAGTTCTTTTATTTATTTATTTATGTTTGCTCTTTGTTTTTACCTATAACTTTAACTTCAATGTGATTTGTCAACTCTATTGGACATTGCATTCATCCAAAAAAAAAAAAGAAGAAGAAGAAGAAACTCTATTGCATGTTGGTCTGCCTAAACCTACCTATAGACCCACTGTTATTTTTTGGTTTAGCTTTAAATCTTTAAATGTATGAATGACCTTACATTAAGGGATTAGTTGATATGATGCCTTATCAAAGTGATATTAGTATTCTTTCTATGTGCTCAGTGGAGTCACACAGCCCATATGGGCGGCGAACTGCCATCATATGTTTAAAAGATCACCCCACTCCAAGGAAGTATCCTCGTGAGCCAGGTACACCAGCGAAAGCACCACTGTAAATTAATTTGGATGCCCATTTTGTTGTTTTCTTTATTGACAACTTGTACTTTGAAATACTACTTCTCACAAGTGGAAATAGATATATGTAAGGTTAAAACAAAAGCAAACTTACATTTTGATTCGCCAGGCTGACCGATTGTGCTGAATTTGCATTCTTTATTTAGTGTTATTTTTTGTTGCTTTTGTGGAGGCTGGGGGAGGTGTTTTCCAAGAAGTGGAAGTTAAATCAAGCAATAAACTCGCTTGTGCAATGAGATAGTAAATTATTGAGTTTATTTTTGGCTTTTATGGAGTGAGGCAGTTAGCACTCGGTATGTTTGATGACAAGTGAGTTTTCTTAATCATATTTCAAGTAATCCTGCTCTGTATGAAAAAAGGTGGCCTAAGCCATTGAAGAAAGGTGTAAAAGAAAGAATTGATAACTGATGTAGGACAACAACCCCCTATTTTTGGGTGCAAGCAATGGAAGTATAGAAAGAAGGATTTTTCCTTCAATTTTCAGACCTAGCAGTATTTTTATCCCAATTTGTTGTCAAGTGATAGACTAGGAAATTATCATTTTTAATTTGCATTGCCTTCTATAAAGATTAGGTTCCATATTAGTTGATTGTTTCCTTCTTAAAAGGATTCAATTGTCTTTTAAATTTTAGTTTTCCAACTTTAGGAAATTTACCTTCTTTATAATAGCCAGACTTAAATTCACCCAATGAATATGAATTTCAGTGGGTGAAAAGTGATGCATGTCAGGGAAGAAAGAAGAATCTGTTGATATTATGAATTAATCTTCTACTAATCAATTTACTTAATAAAGGTGTTTATAAATATTTTTTTTTAAAAAAAGTTGTAGTGAGTAAACTTAAATTACATATGCCTGGTGGAATAATCAGGTGTTCAGAGCTTCATATGTATACTGGTAGCTAAGCTAGCTATCAGTACTTTTCACTTCATATTACAAAGTAAATCACTGAAAGCAATTGTCACCTACTTCAACTTGTTATTGCAAGTTATGAAAGTGTGATTAACTTGTACTGATGATATGACTTTAACATACTGTTTTGCTTTAAGCTGGCTTGTTAGATTTATAATCAGTGGGATTTCATTTTAAACTGTCTTCTTAGATATATAATCAGTTGCCAATTACGCAGAAGTGCTAAATTCTAGTTTTATGGGTAGCCTCTTGGTTAGTTTTAAATCAATATCTGTAGTAAGAACGGATTGTTGAAATGGAGAAAATCTATAATTCATAGTCCATATTAGATTTTACAGATCTAATATCTAATGGTGTATATGTTGTTACGTCATTTAAAATTTAAAGTAAGATCCTGACTGTCAAACAGCTCTCTCTCTCTCTGCATATGTTACTTTTATGATCTGCCTTTTAGCCAACATAGTCCACTCCTTTGTTTTCTTCCATGAGAATGATCATACATTTGAGCATCATAGCTATTAACGTGAACATTCAATTGTTTGTTAAATTATTTGATTATATAAAATTCAACGAGAAAAAAATGGGATTGCTTGTAGCTTTGACTTCACGTTTGCTCATATCAAACTTAGGTTAAAAGTAGAGGTTAAATAATTATGCAATTTCACAGGGTTAGACACATGGACACGAGATTATCCGAGTTAGAGGAAGTAGGTCTCTAGTAGGATAAACGTAGAAAATAATTAGGTTAGAATAGCGTGGCATGGGAACAATGACTGTTACCTAACTTCACCTCCACTTGTGATTACTTAAATGGGTCAAACTATTAAAACTCCCAAAAAAAAAGCTAAGATTTCTAGGATATATGGTTATATGGCTATAACATAAGGCTGCCACGTTCATGTCGTACAGTATAATATTTGTCGTACAGAGTTAATATTTAAATATTAAGGAAGAAACATAGTGTGATGCAAGCTCTAACTTTATTAGCATTTGTTAAATCCTTTCGATGCTGCTACTTTCTTCTTCTCCAATATGATGTTGTATGTTAAAGGTTTGTCGTTTAAAAGGGAATTTTTTAATGCTGTTTCATGGCTCTATAAAGTTTACTTATTATTATAGTCTTCCTTTTTTTTTTTTCTTTTTCTTTTTTAACCATTTTTTCTTTTTGTATCTGAGCATGATGATAACTTTCAAATAACCATTGAGTAGAAATGATAGTTATCTGATTTATTTACTCTGTTTTTCTTTTTCTTTTTCTTGTTTTTGCCGACCATGTCCTTGGATGATTCATTTCGGTTCCGTTTAGTTTGTGAAATAGGTCTATGAAATGGAATGGTTATTTTGTAGAATAGCTTTTCTTTTGTTTGGTAGGGATCTATTCCTTGGAATAGTTATTCTCTTACGAAAAAGAATACGTATTTTTCTAAAAAATGAGATGAATAGTTATTCCATCAGGAATAGACAATGTTTTAAAAAAAAATCATTTCTTTTTTTCTTTTATTTTCATTCAACCTTCAAAATGAGGAACGTAGAGCAATGGGTGGCCACCCACAACAAAAGTCGGGGGTGGTGGGGCCACCCCCAACACCATCTCAAGGGTGGTCGTAGTCACCCCAGAGACGCTTAGGGGTGGCCGCAACCACCCCTGATGGCACAAGGGTTAGTGTGGCCACCCCTAACTTTTGCTATGGGTGGCGCCACCCACAACTTTTACATTACTTAAAAAATAAATAAATAAATAAATTGGGAATAATAAATTTGATTGGGTTCTTAGTAATTTTAGTTCAATTCCAGTTAAGGCATATATGTTTTTACCAAACTAAGGAATATGAATAACTATTTCATTTTACCCTCCTCCATTCTTAAGAATAACTATTCATTTTTTTAATGAAATTACTCATTCTGCGAATCAAACGAGGCTTTCAGAATGAGATCGCAATCAGTATTTTTTTATTTTATCCTTCTTAAGAATAATTTGAGGACTTAAAAGAAATACTCACTTTAAAATAACTTGAACATTTATAAGTTTATAAGAAAACTTATAGTTATCCAAACATTAGGGAGTACTACAGTTTTTACTACAAGTTTTTTACAAACTAACGTGACTGTTCATAATTAGTAAAATGATTAAGCAAAATATTTTACTTGTCAATTTTATTTAGTTAGCAGCTAACTTGTCAAAATTATAAATAGATTGTAATAAAAATTATAATATTCTAAACATTTTCCGTCTATAATTAGTTTTTCATCACCGCATTCTCCACCCTCGCATTTTTTTAGTTAGGGAAAAGTCAGCCCATACCCCTCAAACTACCATCCAATTGACAATGTCCCCCCAAACTTTCAATTGTGAAATGTCCCCCCAAACTACCAAACAAATGACAATGTCCCCCCTAAGGACGAAATACCTTAATAAAATAAAAAAAAAAATCTTTAAAAAAAACTAAACTAAAAATTAAAAAAAAAAAAAAAAAACTACAATTCATAAGGGCTAAGAAAAGACTAAAGCTAAAAATAAAAAACAAAAACAAAAACATAAATTATTATTATTATTATTTTAAAAAAAAAACACTACAAACCAATTGACAAATTCAAGAATAAAAAAAAATTATAAACATTTTCGTTTTTAAAAAAAATTATAATTATTTTTTTTAAAAAGAAATTATTATTATTATTATTTCGATTCATAAGATTAGATAAAAAAAAAAAACTAGCAATTTTTTTATATATATACAAAAAATAAAAAAATAAACACTCCAACCCAATTAGCCAAATTCTAAATTTTAAAAAAATTATAAAGATTTCGTTTTAAAAAATTTACTTTTTAAAAAATTAAAATTAAAAAGAGTATTTGGTCTTATTGAAAAATCTGTACGGTTATTTTTGCTCTTTTGTTGTCATTGGGGGGGACATTGTCATTTGTTGGATAGTTTGGGGGGGACATTGTCACAATTGAAAGTTGGGGGGGACATTGTCAATTGGGTGGTAGTTTTGAGGGGGTATGTGGACTTTTCCCTTTTTTTTAATTAGAACAGAAATTATTTTCAGTTTACCGAAAAAAAAAAAACTTTTTGGCATCAAGCTGTTTTATTTTATATGCATGTTGTTACTATGAAAGCAATGGTTTTATATGGATATGAACGATTGTGGCGATTAGTACGCGCCTTGGCTTGCGAGTCACTTGAAGAATCTGATATTGAACTCGGCTTAAGCCAAGAAAATGCTCAAAACTAAATTCTTTTAGCGATATCCAACCTTATAATTGGGAAATTTCATTAATAAAAGAAAGGAAAAATACAAAAAGGAGGGGGGTGGGACAGCCAATAAAGACCTTAATGCACACATCCTCCCCGTGCAAATGAAAACTTGTATTGGGTAAGAAGGTTTTTGAGTTTTGATGTAATATAAAGTAGAAAGAATGTTATAATTTTTTTTGTATGAAAAAAGAAAAAAAAAAAATTGTTTTTTAGTAAGTTTTTTATTTAAATAATAGTAAAAAATGTTTGATGTAATATAAAAAGTGAAGAAATTGTTAAAAAGTAATTGATGAAATATAAAAAGTTATAATGTTTTAATGTAATTTTTTTGGAGTTTTAAAAAACTAAACTAAAACCCGTTGTCAAACGTAACTGCAATGTTTGGAAATGAGTCAAATAAAGGGTTCAATAGCTTCTTAGCACACAATTCAATAAAGAGGCCATCAGAAACAAAGATGTTTGAGACAGTTAAGTGGATAAGCGATTGAAAGAAGGCTTGAAAGCCACGTCAATGAGTGTAGCATTCACAATTTTCGGAATACTCATCTGATTTAGGGGGAGGGAAATGAGTAAAATGTTAATTAAGCTATACCACATTTTCAGGTTGATTAGGAGGTAACGTGTAAATTAATTATATGTTAATGTCTAAATTTTAGATATGACCATGAGAAAGTCAAGTGCCACAAGCTAACTCTTAAAGAGATTTCATTTCATGTTTTACTGCTTAACCACAGTGGGGTAAATTAATTGTATTCCCCAACATAGTATCATCATTTGCTTTTCTTGGGTGACCCATTCTTTGCTGAGGTGTATGGCTCTATGCTATCCCAGTAATTTTTTTTTTTTTTAATAACATGCATGTGCTTTTGCGCAGCTTCTAGTACTAGTAATTTATCAATTCTTTTGCTTTTGACGATTATTTTAATTCAACTTTGGATGTTGATTGTACATATATATATATATGATATAAAGAAAATCCAACTTCAGAATAAAATAAATATTTCGAGAATGTGGACAATTTTAGAAGATGGAAGGTATTATCTGTATTGAGTGTGAACTTCACTATAAGCCAGACGACCTTATTGCCCTCTGTCTCATTGAGTCCCACAACCCAACCAATCCTGGAATGAAAACTAAGAGCTAGCAATAATCATATTATTTTATTGTCATTATGTATATGCACGCATATGATCATGTTGCACATATCTAGATATCTAATAATTTGTTGTCAGAATTGTTAATAATTCAAATAATAAATATAAAAAAGTTTTTATATATAGAGAGCCTAACTAATCAATCAAAAAAGTTTAATCATAGTTTATTAGTTGTTTATAATCTGCATTAAGCCACTATTAGTTGATAGGTTAAATACCAAAAGATTTAGCTGAAAAACAACCCCTCATCCTCATGGGGCCATTTACCTTCAAACAATACGTACCTTTACAGTAGTCAAAATACAATCCAAGAAATAAAAGAGACTGAAAATAAAATAAAAAAGCACACAAGTACTATAATACAGTAGTATATATTATTAATCTTCGCATTTTATGTACTAGTGTACTACTCTAAAGAATAGGAACCAAAACCTGCCAAACCTTAATGTCACAGTCCAAACCACCGCTGTAAACAAGGTAAGCTTCTTCATCAGATGTTGTAGTGTTGCCGCCGCCGCTGCCGCCGCAACGGTCAACTGCTGCAGTTAAGCACTTTACCGGGCCTCTGTGTCCTTCCAAAACTGCCAGACAACTGTAATTCCTGTCGAAACCTCTCCAAACCCTAACGGTTCTATCTGCCGAACCACTGCAAACCAAATCAGATACAACAGCCAAGCACAGTATGGAGTTGCCGTGGCCTCTAAGCAAACCCACAACCTCCATAATGCTGCCACGTGCACCCCCAACCTTCTCCCATACCAATATCGATCTGTCGCATGCACCGGAGTACAACACCGCCCCGTCACCGCTCAGAGCCAATGCGTTAATCCCGGAGTTGTGTTTTTCCAGCGTGGCAACTAAAAAATGCTTCTTCCGATCTTCTGCGTTTTGCTTCCACACCTTGATTTTCTTGTCAGCTGAACCGGTGTACACGTGGCCGTCGTTGGATAATGCCAGCGCGTTTATTGCGTCGTCATGCGCGTTGGTTAGCGATTCCAAGCATTTGAAATCCTTCGTTCGCCAGATCTTGAGCGTCCGATCCCATGAAACGGAGTAGAGGAGCGATTCGTCGCCCGATAAAGCAAGTGCTGACACGGCATCCACGTGGTGGACCCACGTGCATTTTTTGTGCCGTCGAATCTGAACCTGCTGGTTCTTGGGTATCAGGAGATTAATCGCACGGTCGCCAAGAGTTGGGAGCGTGGCTAAGCGCGTGTACTTTTGATGATCAGGCTCGCGGTAGTTGACTTTCCATACCCGAATTTTATGGTCTTGATGGGCGCTGAAGACCTTGTCAGCTTGTACGACGAGGGACTTCACTGCACCCTGCCCAGCGGCTACGAGGTTGTTTGTTGGAGTTTCGTGGTCGTGGTCGGAATCGGAGTAGTGTAAAGGGTTGCGCTTCCAGGAACGGATTTCTCTGTCGGAGGAGCCGGTGTAGAGGAATTCTCCGGCGAGGGCAAGGGAGGATATGTAGGAGTTGTGGCCTTTGAGAGTGGTGAGGCAGTGATGTTGGGTGTTGGAAAGATAGAGTTGTTGCTGGTGGGAATATTTTGAGGTGAGTGAAGGAACTGACTGGAGGCTTGGTTGGGAAAGAAGGGATTTTAACTCGGATGGATGGTGGTTGGACTCAGACTCTGACTCTGACTCGTTCTTTGAGTTATAAGATTGTGGGCATGCCATAATCCCATATTAGAGAGAGAGTGAGAGAGAGAGAGAAAGATAACACATGGGGTGAAGAAAGTGAAGTGAGTAAAATTTATAGAGAAAGAAACGGATGGGGGTAGTTGTGGCTTTTGGATTAGCTGTGTCGGAGAAAATACTGTTCTTTCCCTTTTTTTAAGGTTTTTCTTTAATGAGAAATGTCATTTTATTTTTGGTCCATCTTTTACTTGTCTCCACTTTTTTTTTTTAATTAAAAAAAAAAATCAGCTATCGGATATGTAGGTGGGTCTTACCAATCAAAGATTGATTTGATAAAAAATTGGTTGAAAGATAGACAGGAGATAAAGGAATTAATAGTATGTCTCATTTTTAATATATACACTTATTTAGAGCCGACAGTTTTTTATCCGATCGTAAACTCGACAAGAAGTTAACAGATTGAATTAAGGAGTTTTGACTTATTTAACTAAATAATTAAATTAAAATTAACTTATATAGTTTTATGTTCGAAATAACTTTTATACGTAACCCTACACGTACGGTTAGAGGCCATCAGCCTTCTTCTATGTATATTTATTAATTTGTTTGGTAAGGAAGCAGAGGGCATCCATCGATCTTATATTGCATTGCCCCGCATTACCTCAAACATTCAGACAGTAGAAGACTGATATGCTTCCAGGGAAAAGGATGATGATGAGGAAATAAGTAGCTAGAGAGAAATAAAAACAAAAAAGTACAGAAAGAAGGGCCTTGCCGGATTCAATATGCCTTCACTTTGACAGCTAAGTTTTGTCCAAATGAATGAGCATAGCAAGTTTGGAAAACCCTTGGTTTTTCTCAGGGCAAACATGTATCCAACACTGCTCTTTGCTCCCTCCACCAAGAATCTCTACTGCTCAGATCAACCCAAGTTTATGGACCGGTGATAGATCTCCTGAAAATAAAGAAAGCAGTTACAAGAGACCCTCCTATGATTAAGTTAATCCTTTGACCGAGAGAGAAAAACTCACTGAAGAGTTTGAAAGAAAGAGATTAACTGCTTTGCCTATTAGAGAGTTCATTTTATAGTGAGATTTGTGGGGTGGGCAGATTAACTGTTTACCACTTACCGACCGTTACTGAACCGTTATCGATCGGCAACTAAATTTTGACAGTTGGTAGGTGGAATAGAAATATTGTTTCGACGTCGGTTTGGTTGACGATAGAATTTTTTTTTATCGATTAACTGAACTGATTTTTTTTAAAAAAAAAAAAAATCAATCAAAACGTCTTTTTATTTTAAATGAAACAATGTCGTTTTGAACCCTATATATTATATATTCATTTTTTTTCCTAACCTAATAATCCTAATTTATCATCTCTCTCTCGTCTCTTGCCAACTAATCGATTTAACTAATGGAACCGATTAACCAACTAATCAAAAAAATAAAAAATATTCATTGTCAGTATACCAATTTCCAATGTTTGATAGGCGATAATATCCCGACCGACACCGACCAAACTGATACTGATCACCCTAGAGATTTGGACACGGAGTGGCCAGATACTCAAGTTGTTAAGCCCAACAATATGTATATATATAACCATATTTTCTACCAATCTACTGATTAGTGCTCCCCCAATCCAGGCTAACAAATGGGAAAAAAACAAATATCGAATTCTGGACTGAACAAAATGATCAAACTTACTTTAAAAAAAAAAAAAATCATCAAACTTACTTTAAACAAACTGCAAAGCATCGTTAAAAAAAATATGAAAGGATTGATTTCGACCGGTAAGATTTAAGCATAATTTAAGGTACAAGAAAAGGACGCCTGGATATCAAAAGCAACCAGAAACAAGGAGGGAATGGCACCTGGCATTATATATATTTTGAATTCAACATATGTATTATGAGACATATATATATTGTTGAAACGTGAAGATTTCCTATCTGAACTACTACTATTCTCTGTTCCCAGTAGTGGACGACAACTCCACCCTGCTTATCTTTGAGTATGTCTTGCACTAATTCGTTTACTCCTGTTCCACATATATATGATACCCTTTCTGGTAAGATTTTGGGTGTTAGGATAGCCTTAATTTAGTTTACTACCCAACACCAGAAGAAAAGAAAAAAATGAGGAAAAAGACTACACTCAATTTGATCTTTTTTGTACACTTTAAGCCATATATAACTAGCCATCGTTGCATTATAAAATTCATTTGCTCTTTCATTATTATACAAAATAATTAATACCTTACTTTCGTATTGCCCTAGATTGATATTAGGATTCGAGCTTCTCTAAAATAAAGAATTTGTTTAGTTCGTTAATTTTCTGGCCAAATTGCTTTGGTGATGATTGAACAAAGTACATTAGAATCAATAAGAGTAAATTGTGAAGTCAAAGTTATGATAGAGTGCTGATATAATCACCCAGGCTGATTCAACAGTCCTGGGCATAGATCAGAATTTTTTTTTAAAAAAAAAAAATTATATATATATATATATATATATATATATATATATATTATATATATATAGATATTTTAATCATGGGACCCACCTTCACAGACCCAGGCGATTCACTGTTGAATCAGCCTGGGCTGTGATATATATTTACCGGTTATGATATTATGTCAATTACATTACTTCTTATTCCTAAAACTTAAGCGGATAAAAAATAAAAAATTTAATCATTTAAACCAATATTTTAATACTTGTTTTCTCAACAGTTAAGGAGCTCATATTTTTTGTACATTAATATTTTATCATTTGATGTGAGAGTACTACTACTTCTTTAAAGAGGATCGATTTTTTTTTTTTTTTTTTTTGCAATAAATGATACAATATGATTTATACAATGAAAAAAAAAAAAAAAAGAAAAAGAAAACAAGCACAGCTAACCTTGCCAAATGTTCGGACAGAGAAATATATACTCCAATGCCTAAGTAGTATTTACGTACTTAGAAAAGATCGAAGGGTAGAAACCTTATTATGGCCTATAGCAATGATGAGTAAAACAGGAATCTTTGCGCACAGTCAGGACTCAAGTGGAGCAACTAAAGTGAAGGGTATAAAGAGTTTGTTCCTTTTTCTTTGGCTTCAATTTACACAGAATTGCATATTTTATTTCTTACTCAATTTTCTAAAATATGTCTTGTCAGGTAAATTTATCTTTTTTTGGAGGTACACCGTACCCCAGTTGGGTGGCACAAGTAGAACCCCTAATTGGAACCTTCGGGCCCATTCAACAGTGATAACTGTTTGGACTCTCTCAATTTAGTTTCCATCATGTACGAGTCCACTCTTCCCTTTTGTCTTCTGGCTACCAAAAGCTAGTCGTTTTAGATGCTACGTACACACACTTTATTTTACACTGACTTGTACAGTTGTACTGCTCCCTCAACGGTGTTTTAGGGGTATTTTGTCTCCTCCAATTCTCTGTGGATCAGAGGGGGTGTACGTGGTCGGAGCAAGCTTCAGGAGTACCGGGCTGGACATCCCGGAACCTGCATCAGTCTCTCATTCTTTGTCCAAAATCTCGCGCCCCGCGCCGCCGGGGGAGCTATTGGAAACTTGTTATTTAGGATTTAAGATTTAGAAATTATAATTTATGTTCACATGTTGGATTTAAGTTATTTCAAGATATTGATATAAAAACACTATATATATTAATTCTAACTCAATTTATTTAATTAAACAGATAAAATCTTTATGCTGACTTTGTGTCGAGTTTGCATGTTAGGTTTGTGTTTATTTGTTTGTTTTTTTTTTTTTTTGTGATTACGTGTTAAGTTTGAATCGTATCAAAGCATAGATATAAAACTATACACATCAATCATAACTCGACTTATTTAATTAAACGATTTCAATCTTTCAATTCTATAATTTTATATTAAATTCGTGAATCGTGTCAAAAATTATTGTTCTTAAATTGTTATGCAAATATATATATATATATAACACAAGAAGAAAATTATGCTTATTGTTACTAAACGCAATATATTATGGTGATTTGTTTCCAGTTGTATATATAGGAAGAAAAGTACATATTAGAAAAGCTAATGTCGGTGCGGGATAAGTAGGACCGTGTATGATCATCTCATTTGTATGTTTTCTCGGGCTGCCCAACTCTTATCTTTTATCCACTTTTTTCTCCTAAGCTTTTGAAGATATTAAGGAAATTAAGTTTGAAACATGAAAGCGTACGTTGAAATTACATTTTCAATTATTCTCTTTTATAATTGCAAAAAAATTTATGCTTTAATTGGTTCAAGAAAATCCTGTCATGACTTCCTAGCATTGGACTTTTCATGACATGGATCATCCTATAATATACGCTACCCATAAAGTTTGTTTTCTCACATTGATTGTACGTAGAATATGTTCATAAGTCTCAATATAAGTGAAACGGAGAAAATTCATTTCATAATTAAAGATTCGATTTTACCAGCGTTCACACTTTGTTCTTTGTAAAGTTTTAATTTTTTTTTTTTTTTTAAGGGGGAAACTTTCGATTTCTATTGGTGACAATTTTTGAGCAAAAAAACTTATACAATCAAAAGCTTAAGCAAAAAGTAAAAAGCTTCGATAAACATAGCCCAATGTTTTAAACTTACAAGTCATCTATGATATAATCAACCGCACACCTATGTATAATTTTGATTATAGATCAGATCTGCAACAAGCAGACAAATTCAAAGGCATAGGGAGTACAAGTCACAACACAATTATTAAACGGCTATGAGAGATAGTCTCTCACACCGAATTACACATCGTCGACCCAAAAGGCCAGGAGACTAAAACAGGAAAAGAATAGAAAATAAAAACACACAAAGCAGATCCATCGACGCGACTTGTGGTAGAATAAGGCGGGGGAGCCTAGTAACCCGATGAAAAGGCGTGTGAGATGGTGGAGCTCTTCAAAGTTTACAGATCTAATTTTGAAAAAATCAAATCCAAAAACTTCAAAACAAATAGATCTGGGGCTGTAAGTGGACAAAGGAGGTAGAACCCAGCCAACAAGTCGTGGAGGGGGAGTCGGCGAAGCTGCAGTGCAGAGATAAAATTTGATTTGATTTGATTTGATTCTATTTTGACTTCACAGATATCGAGAAAAAAATGGGTTTTGAAATTATGTTTTGATAGTTTAGAAAAAATATTTGAGTATGTGATTATATTGAAAAAAATAATAAAATATTATATTTAATTATTAAAATATTAAAAAAAAAAAAGCTGGAACCACCCTAGGGGTGGCGGACCACGCCGATGGTGACGGACACCGCCGGAGTTGGCCGGACACCTCCGGTGGTGACCGGACCACCGCCTGTAGTGGCGGATCACCGGAGGAGGTGGCCGGAATACCGCGGAGGTGGCCGGACCACCCCGGTGGTGACCGGGCCACCGCCGTAGGTGGCCGGACCACCGGCAGAGTGGGCGGACCACCGCCGGAGTGTGGCCGGACCACCGCCGTAGGTGGCCGAACCACTGGAAGAGGTGGCCGGACACGTCGGAGGTGCCACCACCCCAGGGGGTGGTCCAGCCACCCCTCAAATTTTTTTCCTTTTTCAGTTTTTTTTTTTATAAAAATAAAAATATAATTTTTATATAATTTTTTATATTATTTTTGAGTTGGTTGGAATAAATTTGAGTTAGTTGAAAAAATTGAGTTGTTGAAGATTGTTGACTTTTGTGAAAAATTGAGAAGAATTGAGTTAAACCAAATTAAATAGTTACCCAAACATGCCACCAGAAAGGTGAATAAAGTCTCCACATAGGAGAATAAGGCACCAATAAGGCGGTTAGTTCTCCAAAGAGGCAAGAAAGAGAGGGAGAAGAAAGAAGGGGAGTAGAGGGAAATGGGAGGAAGAGAGAGGTTTAGATCGCTTCCTCCTCCTATGACAGCTATGGATTTCATTTTTCACACTATATACTATATATATATATATGTTGTTGGTTTCAAAATCATGCATGCATGTCTTGGTCAGTATCACAGCAAGAAGCTTCTTCTTGAAAAATAAAATAAGGCTAAAAAGCAACATGCATGCAGTTTGATTGGGAGATAAACCCAAAATGTCATGCTGGTAATTTTTTTTTTTTCAGCATTTTAATTCAAGATAGACTTTTGATGGGTTATGTATTTGGAAGATTAAAATAGTTTGCATTATAAAGATAAATAAGTTTTTTTTTNTTTTTTTTTTTAAGTGCAAAGTAAAAATATGTTTTGAAAATAATTTTATCGAAAGTCCCTCATTTAATATATACCATAAATTCAAAATTATTTATAGTTAATGTACAGAATTGCTATTTCTACATTAGAATCAATTGTCCCATCAGACAAATTGACATGTATAAATGTTCTTTTGATGTGACGTAGCAACAACATATAATTCATTGCATGTGAACTATAGAAGGAAGGTTACTTCTATTTAAGGTTTTTCTAACATATGTTGATCAATTGTTCTTCTTCTATAATCTGATGATTAATTCCAAAAATATATATATAGTGCATATACAGTCATCTCACAAACTCAACCCACGAGAACAGGTGAATTCCTGAAAGTTATGATATGATTACCTATTATCCTGCTAAATTACTATTCATCTTAAAGTTTAAGCAGTAATTTAACATGTTCGAACCTGACTCTCACATTTTACCTTTAATTTTAATTAAAATATTTTATATGCTATTTTGTGCTATACATAAAAAATATATATATATTAATTAAAAAATAAAAAGCGGATTGCACGTTAAAGCAATCATCTAAATTGCCATTAAAGAGATCTAGATGATATGACTATCTCCTTAATGCCATATCCTTTTGACAGATACTTTGAACCAAAGCTGAAATTCTGTCCAAGAAATTTTTTTTTTTTAAAATAAAAAATCTGATTTAAACTACAATTTGGATTTATTAATATTATAACTGACGGTACCGAAACTTCCTAGCCAAAAAAAAAAAAAAAAAAAAAAAAAAGAAAAAAAAAAAGGTGCCTTAAGCCTAGGAAACCCTAAAATAATGAAATGAAGCCGAAATGACACCAATTTTGCCACTTTGCTCCTCATGCCCGAGAGTGTCTCAACCTATTCACTGCCTTTAACTTTAGTTTGATGGCCCCTTCATTTGTTGTCGGCTTTTGCTTTCCAATCCTTCCACCCCCCCCCCCGCAAAAAAAAAGAGACAAAAAAAGGTATCTTATTAGTATTATAATTTTTATTACAACCTTTTATAAATGGATTGTAGATCACATGATACTCATGTAAACTGTTATATCAAATATCAAATAATTAAATTTATCAGTTTTTTTTTTTTTTTAATTTTTTACTCATGCTGTACCATGTAGCACACCGTATAGACTATAACATGAGTTTGTAAAATATTTAATTTCTCAAAAAAAAAAAAAATCTTGTAATAGAAACTGTTAGTACGTACCTTAACAACACTCATAATTGAACGACTTTTATATATATTTTTATCAATATATGCTTTTACTACGTATCGATAGGTCATTGGTGGGGTGAAGGGACCATTGTCATGTAAAGGGATGGAAATCTATTTCATTTGAAAGCAACATGAAAGTGGAATATACGCCATAAAGCACTCCCCCTTTTGTTTCTATTGCATACATCATGAATATTATAATTATTATTAATGGGGTCTCTCAAGCACTTAAATTAATCCACAACCACAAATTGTACAACTTGCAATAATATTGAAGAACCCATTGATATATATTTGTCTGTTGGTAGGTACTATAAATGGCAATCTCAATAAGTAATTAAGCCGGAGGCGAAACTGCCCTTTTGTTTGGGGGGACAGAAGTCCTCCAAAATTTTTAACAATTCACTTATTTTCATGTTTTTTTTTTTTTAAGGAGTTTGACCCTCTCAAAATTAATTTTTTATCCTTAAATTTTTTTTATATTTTAGGTATGTCCTCTCTCGTCTCAAGTTCTGGTTCTGTCCATGTTTCTAGCCTTTCACTGTTATTGTCTTATTGAGTGTCTTGGTGTTAAAAACCGTCTAGCCTCGTGCAATTTCCTATGTTTTTCTCTTGGTTTGCGCATGGTATATTTTGAATTTAAAAAAAAAGAAAGAAAGAGAAAGGTAGAAAGCAATGCGAAAAATATCTCATAATTATTAACTACCACAAACACAGAACTTTCCATGGCATTGGACAAAGACTACTTTATTTCAGGCTGCTCAATTTGGTCATCAATTATTACTCCTTCACATGGTGATCAGATACTAGACCTTTTTATTACACTCAATAGAGTCAATACACTATAAGCCCTATAAAGTGGTAGGTATAGAGGCTTAGAAAAAAAAAAAACAAAAACAACAACAACAACAGAAAAAAGAAAAGAAAAGAAATGCATCTTTGTATTATGAAGTTTGAGGCTTATGTGGAATGCCCTTTTTTGGATTATGGGGTCTTTGAGGCTTTTGTGTAATGCACCTTTAGGGATTATGAGATCTTTGAAAGCTTTTTATATAATTGTAACCAAATGGCAGACAAAAACTCAAAAGGAGCTTTTTTAATTTTTTTTTTTATTGGGTAGGTAAAAAATAGCTTTTTAGGTTTAAGAAGTCCTTTCAGACTTTTAGGTCAATGGATCCACTTTGTGGCCTTCTTTTCTCTCATATTCAGTTTCTCTTTAATATCGATGGAGTTCGTTATCATAAATTTTTTTTTTCACAAAAAAACAGAAGAAGAAGACAGCCCCATCAAATAGATCTTTTCCAAAAACTCTACATCGTACGATTTCTTAAATCTAAATGATATTTGAAGTTAGCGTTTTATTTGTTTTTGATGTAAAATGATTTTAAAAAAAATATTTTTCGTATTTGGTGTTTGGTGCAACCGAAAATAATAGTAAAAAAAAAAAATTTCGGTTTGACTGAAAGATTTCTATTTTTTAAAACCATAAATTATTTTTCGAGTTTAAATTTCCTATTCTCAAATCGCTAGACCACCTTAGAAACTTCAATGAAACATTGCTATACTACTGTCGAAACTCCGCCAAACTCAAAATTTTTAGGTTGATTTTTTTAATTTTTTTTTATTAATGGTTTTATGTTATGAATACAAATTTATTATTATAGGTTAATATGATTGAAATATAAAAAGTATTGATGACTTTTTGTACGTATCAAAATGCTGGAAAATATTTTCAACATAAAACAATTTTTTTATAAAATGATTTTTCAGAAATTATTTTCCAACAAAAAACATTTTATGCCGAAACAAACAAAACTCTAAATTATTCATATTTTGTTATCTCACTATCTATAATATGTGATATCTAATTAATTTAAAAAAATATTTAAAAATAAATGATAAATTCTGAAATATTTACTTTAATTAATTATTAAAATTCTAAAAAAGAATTTCTAAAAAGTAGTGTTTTCTAAGAACTTGAGATGATCTTCATCCTTACCCATCTCAGTACGCCAAAAAGCTATTCCTAACATAATAGGATTCTCAAAATGGAGATGAACTATTTTATGGTTTAAATTAAAAAAAAAAAAGTGCTTAAACATCTACTAATTAATCTCTCAGAAGAATTCCTAGTAGATGTTTTAGCATTCCTCTAAATTAAATTTTACAACATCATTTAAAAAATTTAAATGACATGACAACGTAATCAATACATACACCAATAGATGTTATGAAATCTAATTTGTACTATAAAATAATTAATCTTCATTTCACTTGAAATGGACACGTGACTGTGTCAATTTTACTTTCTTTTTTTTTTATTATTCATATATGTCTATTTTACTTGAAATGCCGACCTTATTCCATTGGTAACTCTTGTGAGCTGCTTTGAGAGCCATCAATAGCCAAAGCCCAGACAACATAGTTGAGGCCCATGAAAGATCAAAGCTGAGCTCAACCCGAGCCCAAGGCTCGCGCAGAACCAACCAAAACCAAAATATTCACCAAAAAAAAAAAAAGACAAAACCAAAAAACTCAACCATTTGGCGCTCTCTGATGGCCGGCCTTCAAATTTGTCACATACCCGACGAACCCTCTCTCTCCCCAAAGATTCTCCTTCTCCGCTATCGTCACCATGAAAACTATCTCTATAAACGCTTTCTCTGTCTCTCGCTTCGCCTCCATGACCAACCATGGACTCCCAGCTTCCCGCCATTTCTCTCACTCTTGTGTTCTTCCTCTGCACCTTCTTCTCCTTGGCTCGCTCGTCGACGATCGGCGTCGGCTACATCTCGCGGCTTCTCGAACTCCAGGACCGCGAGCGAGCTCCTCCCTCGGTCCAGGAGGCCGCGGCTAGCGCCGTTCTCCATCGGCTGCTTCCGTCTCACTCTTCCAGCTTCGACTTCCAAATCGTCTCTAAGGTCTTTGATTTTCGCAAACTTTGTTTTCTTTTGTGCTGTGTTTGGCTGCCGAGAAAATTTAGGAGAAGAATTAAGAAATGAAAGCTAATTTGAGGTGTCAGCATCTCGAGCCTTGAAAAAATGCTAAAGCTACTTGTTAGACTTCATTCAAGTTAGCCTAGTTCAAATTTATTGCTCCGTTGTATTGCTTAGAGATTGAAGCAAAAATTTTAAGAAAATTATGTATATACACAGAAAAGCACACTTCCGCGCGCATTTATATGCGAGGATATGTCCATGTAAATTGATTGTTGACATTGAAAATAAATGGCAGAATTTTGTTGTTGATTGATGTTTATTTGAAACGTTGTGTTTAAATTTAGTCGTCTTTTTTTTTTTTTTTATAAACGAATAAGGGAAAGGGCTACAAGGGAGGATCTTTCCCACTCCTGATCCGTAGGGAGAGAGAATGGGAGATCCTATGGGAATGCTTCCATAAACATTATGGGAAGCGGCCCACTTAGCTAACACATGTGCACGATAATTGGCACATCTAGAGACTTTCGAAGCATTCCAGCTTCGAAAGGTTAACAAATCTAAACTAATATCTGAAATTACATTTGCAAAAGACCAAGAAGAAAAAAGGAGGGGCTGGTTAATAGCAAGTATAACGCAACTGAGCATCACCCTCAAGCAACAGAGAACAGACACCCACAGAAACTGCCAGTCTTATGGCAAGCAAAGCAGCTGAAGCTTCCCCATTAAGAACATCAGAGGACGACAGCTTAAGGGTGGAGGCATGAATAATTTTTCCCCAAGAATCAGTCAAGACTGCTGCCGCCACAGCAAAGTTTCCACGTACAGCCACATCAAAGTTTGCTTTAACACTGCCATGAGGAGGGGAAGTCCAAAGGGAAGGCAAAGCCGAAGATTGCCAAGCAGAGACGTGTAAGTTCAGCAGGGAGGAAATCTGTTTGATGGCCAGAGCTGGAACGGGCTGAATAGCATCATGAACTAATTTGTTTCTTGACATCCAAATGAAGTCCAAAGTTAAAGAAGCAAAAATCTGAAATTTCCGAGAGTCTCTAGCAGGAATGGAAAGCCAGGCAGAAGGGAAAATAATAGCTAATATCCAAGCTGAGATAGGCCTAGACACAAAAGAGGCAGAATTGAGAGGCCAAGGAGAGCTTCTCCAAAGAATTCTTGCCAAATCACATTCCAAAAAAAGATGACTCAAAGTCTCTAATTTTCTGCTACAAAAGGGACAATTCCAGCAATTAGGATCTTCTGAAACCACAAACCTGCTTATGTTGTCTCTAGAAAGGCAGTAAATTCCATGCTATCTTCCATAGAAGATGTTTTAACCGAGCCTGCAGTTTAAGACTCCAAAGGGCATGCCAAGTGTCTGGACCAAAAGGAGGAGATCTATTCCCCGAAACTGCCGAGAGGTCTTGGGCAGATTTGACCGAGAAAAGACCTGAAGAAACAGGGGCCCAAATCCATTTATCAAAAGAGCTTATAGAAGGTAAATGGATACTTTGAATACTCTGTACAGAAGTGGAGTCAAAAAGGTCTCCCAAAAGAGAATGATTCCAGCTTCTAGAACCAGGGAGAATCAAATCAGATACAAAGTAATCTGGCAGCCCCACTAATCTTGGATTCGGACTAGGTTTATAGTTTGGCAAAGATGGAATCCAAGGAGATGACCAAATGTTTACATTTAATCCATTTGAAATGGAGAGACAAGCACCCTTTTGAACCACACTTTTACTCTTCAAGATTCCTTTCCATAGCCAAGAAGACATAGGATTTAAAGCAGCATTCAAAAAAGAGACTCCATGCTGAAGATATTTGGTCCTAAGAGCTTCCACCCAAAGAAGAGGAGCATTAATTGTCATCTTCCAGCCAAGCCTAGCTAAGAGAGAGCTATTGATAGCCTCCAAAGACCGAATCCCCAATCCCCCCAAGGCCTTAGGTTGACAAATGCTAGACCAAGAGAGGAGAGAGAGGTTCTTCTTTTTATCTTGAGGAAAACCCCACCAGAAATTCCTTAAACCTGCATTTATTTCTGAGCAAAAAGACTTAGGTAATAGGAAAATTGACATAATATATGTGGGGATAGCATTTGCAACAGCTTTGATCAAAGTTGTGCGAGCTGCCTGGGAGAGAAGGCGAGCATATACTCTGCCTGTTTCTAGTATACTCTACATAATGATAGATTTTTCTCTAATATATTTTTTACTAGAAGAGGCTCTCACTCAATTCATTATAGGAGCAATGTGGTGGTGAATCTTGCTTTATGATCGAGAACAATCCTTCTTTCATTCGGCGTGGGGATCCGGAAATTCTGTGAGATTTCTTCATCCACTATATATGGATTGTCTCCATGGAATTGTTTATTGTGCTCGTTTATGCAGACTTGGCCATATGTTCTAAATATTTTGTGATTCTTTAATTGGGAAAGCCCGGTACTCTCTTGTCTTGCTTTGTTTTGGGGAGTCTAATATCTGTTGAATATGGAACAACATATTGTAATGCCCTCACTTATAAATGCATGTAAAATACCATCATGTAAATAATTAAGAGTATCTGGTTGAAACATGACATGTGACTTTCAACGCTTAACTAGAATTTCTGGGGCCACTGGAGTGGAGATTTTGGCTGGTCTACACTGGTATTTGAAGTATTGGTGTGGTTCACATATATCTTGGGATAAAACTGGTGGCGCGCAGCTGTTTTCAGTACCTAGAGCTGGCTTGCTTCCTCGTGTTAAAGATGCTGGTATCTTGGTCCAGAGACCTGTTCCTTTGAACTACTACCAGAATGCTGTTGCATCTAGCTGTAAGATTCTCGTTTCGAATGGCGTTTGTTTTTCTGGAACATTTGTGAGACTGAAACTATTATAAATCCATCTATAGCGTTTTATGGCCTCAAATTTCAATTGTGCTCTGATAGATTTTATTTTATTTTCTTTCATCTGCTTTTGGAAGATTCTTTTGCTTGGTGGGACTGGAAAAGATGGGAAAAGGAAATTGATTGGATGGCTCTCCAAGGTATCAATTTCCCATTAGCATTTACAGGACAAGAAGCTATTTGGCAGAAGGTTTTCCAGGTGATTTCCTGTGGTTGGCTTTATGCAGTTTTCCCTATGAGTTTGAAAGATTTAATCTTTCAGTCTCTTAGTGACTTTTTGTCCAGTTATGTTTTCTTGTTGGAAAAATCTTGTTACCAGCAACATTGATACTACAATCTTTTTATGATTTTAGCTTGTAAATATGATTTCTTTAAGGTACATTGTTTAGTTGGTTCATTATATTCAGATGACCTTGGTACTAACTCATGAGTCATGAAATGTGTACAAACAAATTTAGCACCTCCAGATATCTACTCTTCTAATGATTTATTAGAATCCTCTAGCAGAAATTTAATTTAAGCAAAACGGATTTGGATGATTTCTTTGGAGGCCCTGGATTTCTTGCATGGTCACGTATGGGAAATCTGCATGGGTAAGTTTGTAGATCTTGTTTAGTTATTTGTATGTTTTGTAGGATAATTTAATTTCTGACCTGTGAAAGTTTGCCTTTGTTCTTGTTTGTGTTCAACAACTTGACATCCCTTTTCTTTTTAATTTTTATTTTAATTGTAGTAAATTTGTTGTTTCAGGCTTGACAATACTTTTCAAATAATTGTAATGATAGATGCATTCATGCATCTCATTATTTGAAGCCTTTCAATCACTTTGACGTACCGGTTCTTTACCTGCTTTTAGCAAAAGCTTTTTCTCATAGACACGAGTGTCCTAATCCCTGAATACAGTAATTCTCGGTTGTAACTTCTTTAATTTTTATTTTGCAATTTTTTTAACTTACAATATCTTTATCACAGATGGGGTGGACCACTACCACATAGTTGGTTGGATCAACAGCTGATTCTGCAGAAGAAAATTCTCGCCAGAATGTTAAAACTTGGAATGACTCCAGGTGCAAATGATTCCTTAACATCTAGTCGTAATTTCCTTCCTAATTTTGAATTACTCTTTGTGGTTGAAATGGCCACACTCTATGATAGTGGTAGAACCAGTGAAAGTGTAACTGATTAGTTGATAAGGTATCAAGCATTTCTTTATCTTCATATCGCTATGTCATTTCATTATCAAGCAAACTGTGTGGTATATTTTGGAAAAAATGATTATTAAGCTTTGGTGCCCATTTGTAGCAAATCCTAAAATGACTGAGATCCACTCCTATAAAATTCTCTGAACAAAATGTTACATATTTTTTTAAAAAAATATTTAACTTGGAAAGTGATATATTTACCGAATACTTTCATTATCCCCCTTGTGTGGATAATACTCTTAATGCATGCAGACTTTGCTTTTCAGTTCTCCCAGCCTTTTCTGGAAATGTTCCTGCAGCATTGAAATATATATTTCCATCAGCAAAGATAACACGTTTGGGAAATTGGTAAGTAGTGATATGTGCCAACCTGACTTGTGAACTAACATCTGATGCCTTTGGCTGATACTAGTGGAATGTCATAATGCAATAACTGCTTGCTTTGGTATTATGGGGATTGTATAGAAACTTGCTAATAAAGGGATTGTATACATGTTTCCAGTGACTCCTGCCACTCAGGTTGGTTCTAGTATTTCAGAGGGAGTGTAATATGATTCAGAGGATTTCTTTGATGGCATAACCATTTCCAACAAATACGAAGATACTAAACAATTTGACAGATGTATTTTTATTGTCCTTGTGAACAGAAAAAGGTCCGAAATTGTGAGCAGGCTGTTCAGGACTTTCAAAGATTTAATTAGATTTGTGGGATAAAAATGTGGTATATAGCATTATTCTATTAAATTTAGCTGATACCTTAGACATGGAGCTTGAAGAACTAAAATTTAGCTGCTGTATCATTAAAAAGAACTACAATAGTGGAATCTATATCAAATTCTGAATTCATATTTTATATAAAAGTAGCTTTTATTTGTTTCAGTAAAAGCTGAAGACTTCATCTTCCTTTTCGTGATCCTGCTTCAGGTTCTCGGTTGAGAGTGACCTTAAGTGGTGCTGCACTTATCTTCTTGACGCAACCGATCCCCTGTTTATTGAGATTGGGAGAGCATTTATCGAGCAACAACTTAAAGGTGCACTCGCTTGGTCCCTGTTCCTCCCCTTCTTTACATATGTCTATGAATAAGAAACTAGTAGGGTCTTACATGCATGTGTGCCAAAGAAAGACTTGTGTTTCAATTTTTTGACATGCTTCGAATTGCCGTTTTTGTCAGAATATGGAAGGACTGGTCACGTATACAATTGGTAAGATATTCTCTGAATTGCTACTCTTATAATTCATTTTTTTCTTACTTTTATTGTTGAGAATGTTGAAGAAATTTCCCTATCAAGGCAGAACTGTACTCAAATTCAAACACTAACGACTCATGAAGATAAATGTCCTGTAGATAACACTCTTGAAGATAGCTCACAAGATCTTAGAGATAAGGAGTTAGACATAATCAGTTTTTGTATCATTGTATATCTCGTTTGTTTTGTATCTATCAGCTTACACTCTTGTATAACATAATTGGTTTTCTATAAATATCATACAAATCCCCTGAAGGTTAGTAAGGAGGAATTCACTCAATCTAGTTAAGCTTTCTGAGTTTTCAGAGAAACCCTAGCTTGTCTTAGTGAGTACAAAATAAATCAGTTGCATACATTCATGAACCTATACAAACACTGTAACACAAGTCAGAGGACACTGCCCGAGAAATGATAGTGATAAATCATCTAAGGTAGATGCACCCAAGTGTTGTCACATTTTCATAAGTAAGTTTAATACCACCATTTTATGCCTAGATTAAGATTCTTTCATTAAATGTTGGATATGTATCATTCATTGAAATAGTTAAGTCATTAGATTCTTTATACGTTAAGGTTCAGAACCTCATGTACTTCTATTTTAAGGAATCTAATTTAGCTGCTCTTCGGCAGTGCGTTCTTCTGAATTGAAAATATCTTGCAATACATTTTTATTTAAGTTTATTAAACAGTGCACACTTTACTTTCTTACTGTTTTCTACAAGTTCATACATTTTTTCTTCAAATTGGAAATATTCTTCCTTGAAGTTTAATTATATTGTGGAATGATTTCTGAACCTACTCCAGTGATACTTTTGATGAGAACACTCCACCTGTAGATGACCCAGAGTATATCTCTTCACTAGGTGCTGCAATATTTAGGGGAATGCAAAGTGGTGATAATGAGGCTGTTTGGCTTATGCAGGTAAAATTATTAGATTTGATTTAGGTTTTCCTAGGATGCAGTCATTTTCCTTGACCTTCTGATTGAATTTAGTTTTTTCACTATCATTTTGTTTATATTTGAATTGAAATTAGCATGCATATCTCTAAATCATGGACCCACTGTGGCCTTGGTTTCTCATATATTGTAAGCTGCTAGAGTTGCTTTCCATTTACCATTAACTTCAATTTTGGATCTGACATACCTTCTTTCTTTTTTTCCTTTTTTTTCCCAGGGGTGGCTGTTTTCATATGATCCGTTTTGGAGACCTCCACAAATGAAGGTTATGTCTATAACATGCTTTCTTTCTTGCTTCTTTTCTAGTTATTAATGCCTTATCATTTTTAAGCATGTAATCAATCTGAACTCGTTTACTCATTATTTGGGAAGTGGTGTTAAAATCCTCTGCAGCTCAAACGAAAATAAGGATAAGAAGTTCATTGACATAACATTGAATCATTTGATTGAAACTACCAACTTCTAGTGGCCTCTCTGACTTCATGTCTGAAGTTCTGAAGGCATTGAGAAAGAAGAAAACAATTTTAGGGAGAGAGAAGAGAAAAGGAAAAAAAAAACTATATTGCTAAAAAAAAATCTAATCATGATTCATATATTTTAGAGTAAATTATGCTAAAAAGGTTTTTCCATGATTGTGGTCCAGTTCCCTTTTATGTTGTGCTTTTGGTTGACATGACCTACGCTTGTTAGCAGGCACTTTTACATTCTGTTCCCGTGGGAAGGCTGGTAGTCCTTGATCTGTTTGCTGAAGTGAAACCTATATGGACTACTTCACGACAATTCTATGGTGTTCCCTACATATGGCAAGTCATTTTTCCATTTATAGTTATCTATGATATATAGGACGAATATCTAATTGAGGATTAGTTTGTTTGATACTTGTCAAATATGGACACTCAACAGGAGATTGACCCATAATGAGTAGCCAATCTTGTATCATTTCAAAAATGTTCATAGAATATGTTTAATATGTTGTAGTGTTACAAAGGCTTACATATTAGTTAGTATCCTGATATGAAAACTCTTGTTTTTTTCTTTTCCCCTTTTCGTAATACTGAAAAAATGTTAATCAGGCTATTTGCAATTGGTCCAGCAGTCAAATATTAACCTGCCCTTAAAGTTGAGCTTGTTGGCAAGACTTCCAAAGACAACTCTGTATGGGTTGACATGGATGCTTAAATATCTAGCAATGTCCTACTATTTACCTTTTTTTTTTTTTTTTTTTTTCCTGTCCAACAGTCTCACACACTTGATGAAATGTGTCAATTTGTATCCATGTCTATGGATTAAGCTGTTAGAGAGTTTTTTATGTGCTTGTACTTTCAAACAAATGAATTTTTTTTTCCTGCATTGGGGTACTCAGTTAATTATTTGCCTCACCCTTCTGGTACCTTCTCTTTTTCTTTTCTTTTTTCTTTTTTTTCTTTTGGTTTCTTGTTTGATTTGTTAGTTTTCTACTCTACAGGTGTATGCTGCACAACTTTGCAGCAAACATTGAGATGTACGGAATTTTAGATGCAATAGCATCTGGACCAGTTGACGCTCGTAAAAGTGAAAATTCAACGATGGCAAGTTTGTCCATTCCAATTTTGCTTGTTCCCTCAAGATATATCCTGCTAATTTCATGATGTTCTGTAACCACATCATGCCAATTATCATGTGTCATTGTTAAGCAGCATTGTGGCTGCATTTGATCTTTGCTGTGACAATTTGTCTCATCTCCTTCGTAGTGTTACCAGTTAAGGTGCATTAATGTTTTTGAATTCTCTTGAGGAAATTTCATTGATTGAAATTGCAGAAACCAGATACTTTTATGATGCTTGGGAGTAATTATATCCCATGCAACATGACCAGATGGAGTGGTAAAGTAACTAGACTTTCCAAAATTTTCATGATGAATAAGTTGAGATTTCAGAAATTTTTATTGAGTATGACAAACTCAAATGGTTGGTTGGCAGGCTGATAAAGCACTTCCAATTTTCATAATACTCTGTCATGCAATTTTGTGTTGTGTAAAATTCATTGTTCATCTCTCTACTCTGCAACATTTAGTGGATAAATAGAAAAAATAATGTTGTTAAACATTGATCTTTATTTAGAAGATCTAATAGATGATACTCACACCTTGCATTGCTTTATTTGGAACCCCTTTCCTAGATTAGATCTCTTGGACAAACATAACCATGATCAGCTCTTGGACAAACATAACCATGATCATTGCAATGCAACATAACCTCTCTCTCTCTCTCTCTCTCACGATACTTTGTACATGCACATGCAAGTGTATTTTTTGAAAAAGAAGTTATCAACACTGATAGTCCTTTTCCACTTGTTTTTTACCATTTTATTTAGATTACATATCTTATTTTACCTTTTTCTTATCTAAAGGTTGGTGTTGGAATGTCAATGGAAGGTATCGAACAAAATCCTGTGGTTTACGACCTTATGTCTGAAATGTCATTTCGACACAATAAAGTTGATGTCAAGGTAATATTAAGTTTTTTTTCCAACTCGCAGAATGTTGCTTATTTTGTCATTCTATGATTTCAATTTATAATTGAAAAGTTAAATCACAAGCAGTTAATTAGTTACCAAAGAAAAGCCTTCCCAATAGGACAAAATTTTGTCAGTATGTCATTAGAGAGGTTATGGATTTCATCCTATGGCTTTACAAGAGGTGTCCTCTGCAACTTGTGCCTTCTGCCTGGATTGCCTTGAGCAGCACCAAGCGATGTCTACCATATTTAAATATACCCAGAAATCATGGACATTCTTTGTCGGTTCACTTTGAGAATTTTGTTGTAGGACTTGAACCCATGATATTACTTATATATTTCCTTATTTCTCTATATGCTTGGGCTTGTGTAACATCACCTAATCATCCTTATTTCAGACTTGGATTCACTTCTATTCGAAAAGACGCTATGGCCAATCAGTTCCTTTAATACAAGATGCCTGGAATATATTGTATCACACTCTCTACAACTGCACTGACGGTGCCTATGTAAGTTACCCTAACTTGCTTTTTGAATTTTTTTTATTGTAAATTAATATAGCCTTCCTGTTTTTAATTCCTGGGGCAATACACCTTTTGTCTCTTCAATTTTTGCAAGGAGGCATCAGTTTGACCTTTTATCCAAATATATTTCTCCAATGCATGCTTTGTATTGCTTGTAATTCTTTCATTTCCACTTCTGACATAACAGTATCATATTGCTTATCCCGAGTTGTAAATAGGTTGAACAAGACTGATAATTAAATTACTCATATTACTTGTCTCAACATTTGTTGGATGCTTTTGAGTTGCAATTGCACATACAGATATGCTTAGCGCATTAATATTCATTTGAATCTAATTCCTAGTGATATGAGAACAGGACAAAAACAGGGATGTAATTGTGGCTTTTCCCGATGTTCATCCTTCCTTTATTTCAATTCTGCAAGAAAGGTATAACCACTATGGAAAATCGGTATCAAGAAGAGTAGCCCTAGAGGAAATAACTGATTCATTTGATCGGCCTCATCTATGGTATTCAACTTCTGAAGTAATACATGCATTAGAACTTTTCATTGCAAGTGGAGATGAACTATCAGAAAGTAACACTTACAGGTTAGCATCTATTTGGTTTTGAAGCACCTACCATGTGATAGCAAATATTTTCTTTATTTACCTAAAAAAATAATATATATATATATACTACCAGTTGCACATACGTTTCCATGTATTTTCTATTGCATCCTACTTTTTCATATTCACATCCCTCGTCTGTTTTTAGGTATGACCTTGTCGACCTAACTAGACAAGCTTTAGCAAAATATGCAAACCAGCTATTCTTAGAGGTTATAGAAGCCCATCAGCTGAATGATGTCCACGGAGTGGACAGCCATAGCCAGAAGTTTCTGGACCTCGTGGAAGATATGGACAAACTCTTAGCCTGCCATGATGGATTTCTTTTGGGACCTTGGTTAGAAAGTGCAAAAAAACTTGCCCGAGGTGAAGAACAGGAGCAACAGGTTATGATCCCTCTGACTTGTTACATATTACTTCACAACTTACATTGCAAATCAGTTGATTTTAGTTGATGTCATTCAAAAATACAGTTTGAATGGAATGCAAGAACTCAAATAACCATGTGGTTTGACAACACACAGAAAGAAGCAAGCTTGCTTCGTGATTACGGTACGAGGACATTTGCTTCCTTGCTGTTCTTCTTGTCTCTATAATTGATTGAACTTGTAGGTATAGACCCATTTGGTGCCAAAGAAATTTCCTATCAGGATCGTAGTTATATTAATTATAATAGGGAATTCAGCTGCATTTTCTTTGATGCATCTGAGAACTACCCTGTTTGCCACGTATTGGTTTGTTCTCTACATCCTGCAACATTACACTATAGAGCGATGAAATTTTCTGCAAAACGATTGCAATACATTCAAGTAATTGTTATCATTCCTACGTTCTAGGAAACAAGTACTGGAGTGGACTTTTACGAGATTACTATGGCCCACGAGCAGCTATATATTTCAAGTTCTTGATAGAAAGTTTAGAGAAGGGGCATGATTTTCAGTTGAAGGATTGGAGGAGGGAGTGGATAAAGCTGACAAATGATTGGCAAAGGAGTAGGAACCCATTCCCAGTGGCAAGCACTGGAAATGCTCTAGAAACATCCCGGTGGCTTTACAACAAGTATTTGAGAAGTCCTGACACATAAAATTATCCAATGAAGATGCCATTGCATGGATCAATGTACTTCCTGGAAAAAGGAATAATCTGTAAACTGCTGCTTAGTGCAGCAAAATATCTTTCGTAGTATATTTTCCTGTTCTTTCCATGCTTTACTAGTCTAGTAACTTTTTCTCTTTGCATAATAGTAAGGGTTAAATACCCTCTTGGTCCTTGTGGTATGTACTCTTATCAAATGATCATATCGGTTTCAAACTATCAAAATTGGTACTTACACTTGTTTTATTTGCTTTTTTAGTTCCTCCATATGTTTTCCATCCAAAAACTTAACGGCGCCATGTTAAGATTATCAGCGACTGTTGGGTGTCCTATATGTCACATTAGCATTATTTAAAAAAAAAGAAAATGGTGGGGGTGGGGATGGATCCCACCACTCAGTGGAACACAAGGGATTCCACCCTTAATGTGGGTGGTTACCACTCACCCTTGGGGTAGGCGGTCAAAAAAATGGACAAATAGACTAAAAAAGCTAATAAGACACCTGCAAGTACTAGTTCTAGTTTTGAAAATTTTTGAAACTGAAGTAGCTATTTAATAAAAGTTCAAATTCAAAGGGGATTTAACCCTAATAATAATGCAATAACCCCATATCCATTTACCCCATTGGAGATTAAAGTCACTTTCTTCAATTTTCTAGTTTGTTATACTTTAAATCATT
The DNA here is from genome assembly GCA_900184695.1 of Betula pendula. NCBI lineage: Eukaryota > Viridiplantae > Streptophyta > Magnoliopsida > Fagales > Betulaceae > Betula > Betula pendula. The sequence goes on along the minus strand of FXXK01000814.1, from coordinate 125,302 downwards.
ATTTATCTTAAAAGTTTAAATTAATAGAAAAATAAAATTTTAATTAATATTTTAGCGTTCTCTTTACATGTGGGATTAGATTACACGTGAAATATTCTAATTGAAATAATATAAACTTGAGATTTAAGTTTGAACTCATTATACATGCATGTTAGACAGATTACACGTAAAATATGCTGATTGAAAGGATACAAACTATGAGATTCAAGTGTGAACTCATTATCCATGCTCTTATACGGTGTTTAAATTACTACTTATCTTTAAAGTTTATACTCTTAAAATAAATGGCGATTTAACTGTTACCGCGTTACTGGGTCATGGGTTGGTAAGGGCTGAGGTACTGAACGAGACAACAAGGTATACATGACGGGAGTAGATGACATATTAGGGGTAAATTGATGTCTTTAATCCATGGGGTTGGTTAATATAAATTATTTATTTTCCTGGAGTCATCAACCACGCCATCGTGGATAACGTATAAAAGGGAAAGTCTTACCCAAGTATCAACTTGGTGTTCTTTTACTGTTTAAAAATTAATTTTTAATATAAAGCTGGCCCACTGACTTTTCCAATCTGACGATGACCAAGCCCTCTTTTTTAAATTTTGAAAACAATGGTTAACCCAACATGGGTTAACCGTGCCTTTTAAAAAAAAAAAAATTAAATTCAAAATTGTAAAGAGCTGAGGTTCGACGACCAAGCAGCCCTTCGTATAAAATTGATTCAGCATCCATCTAGAAGCTGTACCTTTCTTTCTTTCTTTCTTTCTTTTTTTTTTTCTTTTTATTGTAAGTTGGTAGGTTTAGGAGCTGTACTTTGACTTCCAAATCTACGACTACGCAGATGAGCCTCTTTATAAAGTTCAAAACTTGACTTTGGGGATATGAGCCACAGGCCCACAGGCCAGGCCTATGGCGGGGAGTAGCTGCCACAAAGATTGGGCCACCATTTCCCTGTGAAAAAGGCAATGATCAAGAAGTCTTCTGGAAAATTCCAGAAGCTCCTAGGAGCACGCCTTTCATCTTTCTTTTTCTTTTTTCTTTTTTTGTGAGTACGATTTTCATTTACTTGTCACAAAAGAAACCGGAAGAAAGGCATTTTCTTGTCTAACAAGTAATTAAAAATGTTAGACTTACAAAATTTTTTATAAAAAATATTTTTATAAATTAATGTGACATAATATAATTAAATTTTTTAAAATTTAAATTTATATTATTTTTAATCATGTTACGTCACATTAGTTTATCAAAAAAAAATTTTATAAAAAATTTTTATAAGAGTAACATTCCTCGTAAGGAATAAGATAAGCGAGAAATGTTGACTTCTTGAATTGCCTACCCGGCGTGTTAATTTACAGATCCCTCAACTTTTATAGGAAGGTGTGAGTGCAAGCACTATATATAAAAGGTTTAGATTGACGAAATCCCATTGAACTCATATTCCCAAAACTTGCACGCCACTCTCTCTCTCTCTCTTTCAGCAAATACAACCATTCGTCCATAATTTTGAAGGATTTGCTGCAATGGAAGGAAACAATTCGTACGGGACATCGTGGGCCGACCAGTGGGACCCGAACCCAGACCCTGCCCCTGCAAACACGAAGCAGAGCAGTGGTTCTTCAACTGCCAAGTACAAACAGAAGGTTGGAGAAGGCCTTGAAAAGACAAAAACTGTGGCTTCAAATGGCTTTAAGAAGGTGAAGGAGGGGTCCTCCGTAGGCCTTCGTTGGATCAAGGTCAAGTATCACAAAACTACCCAGAAGCACTAAGACTCCTGTTTTGTTTTAGATTTGAGACATCTCTTCATATATGTCTTTCTTGCTTTTTTGTATTGCCCCCCCGGCTCTCTCTTTTGAGTCTTTCCTAGGATTCATTTATTCTTGTGTAAAATATATAGACTTTTGCGTGCTTACAAATAAAAAAAAACTTTTGGGTGTTCATAAATAATATGTGATCTTTTCTTCTTCTTTTTTGCCATCTCGATTTTATGGGTATGGCGGCTTCTTCTTCTTCTTTACTTTTTCTATTTTTTTTTTTTTCGTTCTTATCACGTGTTGATATGTATCCAGCTAAGATCCGGATCCTCATCCATTTCTTCAAAGGTGGAGTTTTTTTTTAAAAAAAAAAACGACGGAAACCATTCAATGATGGGTCATTTCTGTCAGGCAAATCTTAAATTTATGCGAGGTATTATTTCTTCATTAATCGAATAAGACTTTAACTTCGTCTACTAACATAGTCTTAACAAAATGTTTACACTCAATAAAATTTAAACTTCAATCTTAACAAAAATACTACCAAAATCAAAACTTTTATTACTTTACGATAGAGTTTTCTCCCACATGTGACAAAATAAATTCAATTTGTTACTTAAGTTTCTTCCTTAGGAGCTTCTCTTTTCAATGATCATATTTTGGCGAGTCTTGGTCTTGTTCTTTTTAAAAGATCAATTGGAAATTTTATTCTGCCCGAGAAAAAAAAAAAAGGAATGCATGGTTAAGAGAGGAAGCTTTAGGTCAACGGGATGGATTTGTTTGATGGACCACACATTCAACGTAATTGGTCAAATTTTTAGGTTTGAATGAAAAATTGTTTGCCTAATACTGATCAGGCTGAAACCAAAGGATCCACGTATGCAAATGCGATCCGCCACGTGCCCCAACCCAATTATAATAATAATAATACACAAACTTATAATGCAATGTGTGTAGGCGTAGCAGTCGGATCATGTAAAATATAGAATATTAATTTCATTATCTAGATCAAATTTTACATATTTAATAATTTTTTTTAAAAAAATACAGTTGCAAGGGTCCTTCCCACAGTTAGAGAAAAAGCAAAAGGTCTTACAAGTAACAACCAAGAGAATAGTACATAGCTATTTGCTTAAAAAAAAAAAAAAAAGAATACACATAGCTATTTTATTCACGTTATTCCATTGTGTTTTTTTTTTTAATAGAATAATTATTATTTAAAATTTTAAATGACAAAATCCCACTAATTAACATACCTGCCAAAATAAAAAGCTACTTAATGACATTAAAAAATCTGGCACTACCAGGGCAACTCCAATAATATCATGAGGGTGCTAACTAAAAGTGTCTATCCTATGGTGCTTTATGGCTTATGCCACTTGAAAAACATTTTTTTAATACAAAAAGCATCCGTTATGTTTCTTATATTTTGATCCTACGTATCAAAGCAAAAATATTAACAAAAAATTTAAAACACAAACAACTAATCAAAACATAAAAACAATTTTGTGAAAGCAGCTTAAAAAAAAAAAAAAAAGAATACACATAGCTATTTTATTTCACGTTATTCCATTGTGTTTTTTTTTTAAATAGAATAATTATTATTTATAAAATTTTAAATGACAAAATCCCACTAATTAACATACCTGCCAAAATAAAAAGCTACTTAATGACATTAAAAAATCTGGCACTACCAGGCAACTCCAATAATTCATGAGGGTGCTAACTAAAAGTGTCTATCCTATGGTGCTTTATGGCTTATGCCACTTGAAAACATTTTTTTAATACGAAAAAGCATCCGTTATGTTTCTTATAATTTGATCCTACGTTATCAAAGCAAAAATATTAACAAACATTTAAAACAAAACAACTAATCAAAACATAAAAACAATTTTGTGAAGCGCTTTTGGAGGGATTTATGAGATCTTTGCCACATTATTATCTGTTCACTGTCTATGAAATCTTGAAAGAAATTAACAATGAAATAGAAATAAAATACAAAAGCAGAACGAAGAAAATAGATACAAAGATTTTACGTGATTCGCTTTATGACTTACGTCAACAGAATAAATCTTTAAACGATACATTTTGCTTTTATTCACTTAATAATGTTACATCACAAAATATTTATATTTATAAGAAAATTGTGATAAATAAGTATTATAATCAAATCATGAACCTGTTTACGGTCTAGATAAGTAACTTACAATATTATATATTCTCCTATCATATCCGGTCACAGTTATATAGACAATAATTTTCAATATATGAAATATATTCTCTAACAATTTTGTCAATTGGTGACATGTGAATTGAGAGGGACTGCGTTGAATTTACTATTTTTATGCACCTCTTGTGTCTGTGAGGCGATTTTCTTCACCATCAGCATCAGAAGATAGAAGGAATATGAAAATAATTGAAATTTTTCAGCCCAACAGACAACTTGCTCTTCCAGTCTTCCGAAGAGCAGGGGGAAGTTGCTGGCAATTCTTCCGAAGGCCTAATATATAATGACAGTTAGGCCCAGTTTTCAATGGATAAGATTATGATTCGGATAAAAAATTTCTCCAAATTGAATTGGAGAAAGTGGATAACGATCTTCATTTTTAAGTTTTTTTTTTTAAAAAAAAAATCAAATAAGTATTTTTGAAATTTTTTACCACAAATCTATCTCTTTGTTTCACATAATTTTGTAGGTATTAAAAATACTTTGCAAGCTTTTTAACGCAATCTTAAACATACTTTAAGAATCTATTTGGCCTTACGATATGGCACTGTATTTTTTTAAACAAAATCAAGAAAAGTATTTTGTTTGGAAATGCATTTTTCAAAACAGCCGTTTGGAATGTAAAAGAATTCATGTTTTTAAATCGTAGATAATGAGTGTGTTTTTAAAAATATGAAATTTAAAAGTTAAACTATAATTTTGTCAAATATTTAATTATATTTTTATTAACTACGTTTTAAAATTATTAATTTCCAAAATTTCACATTTTAAAATTATTATTTTTTAAATTGTACATTTTGAAAGACCTAAATCTCATTAACTAAACTAAACATTAGAAACAGAGGCATTAATGAGAAGCTCGTCTCCTTAATTTTATTGGTTTGTCCACTTTTAAAGATTTTGGATGTATTTGAAATAATTATTCTATTAAAAAAAAATATCATGGAATAACGTGAAATAAAATAGTTATGTATATTCTTTTTTCTTTTTTTTTAAGCAAAATAGCTATTTATATTCTCTCACACACTTGGTTGTTTACTTGTTAGACCTTTTGCTTTTTCTCTAACTGTGGGAAGGACCCTTGCAACTGTATTTCTTTTTTGTTCTCATGTAAAGAGAAAAAAGAAGAAAAATAAAATGAAGCGGTGATAAGGAGTAGACACAATTACGAAGGAGAGAGTCTAATCAACTCGCATCAGTGAAGAAGGGTGAGTAGTAGTAGACAAGCTTCCAGAATCTCAGCTCGGTATTTGAAGAAAGGGAGAGAGAGAGAGCCCAATACAGACACAGAGACAGAGAGAGAGACAGAGAGAAGGTGTGAAAAATGGCGATCCCAATACCGAGTCGGCAGCTATTCATCGACGGCGAGTGGAGAGAACCAGTACTCAGAAAGCGCTTCCCCATCATCAACCCCTCAACCGAAGAGATCATCGGTGCCTCTCTCTCTTTCTCATTTTCTCAGCTTTTTTTAGATTTCTGCAAGTTTGTGATTATCCATTCCGATCACAACATCAGCTTATGTGGGTTTGTGGGAATGTGGTTTTTTAGGGGATATACCTGCGGCTACTGCGGAGGATGTGGAGATTGCGGTGGACGCCGCTCGGAGAGCCCTTGCCAGGAACAAAGGCAGAGATTGGGCCTCAGCTTCCGGGGCCGTTCGTGCCAAGTATTTGCGTGCTATTGCGGTTAAGGTATTGGATTGTGTTAGAAAATGGGAATCTTAGTGTGTGATCCATTAGTTTGTGATGCTATTGCTCTTTTAATTGTAGCGGGTTGCTAAAAACGTTGTGAGATTGGCTTTAAAGAGCACAGAAACACCCTTGGTTTCTTCAACATCATGAACGGCATTCATCTTGCATGAAAAAAAAAAAAAAAAAACTGTATTCATTTGGCACCACACGAGTTTAATATGCAAAACCCACTAACCAAGTCTGCATTCAAGAGATTTATATACCAGTTATCTGATTCGTAGTTCCGTGGGGATGGTTCAGAGGTTTTTTCTTTTCTGTCCTTACCTAATGATTTGCAAGTACGATCACAGAGAAATGGCTCTGTGATGACTGAAAATCGGACCGGGGTCTGTGAGAGAGGCTCCCCTGCCCGAGCAGGGGCTCACTCGGGCAGGGGAGCCCTGCTCCGGCAGGGCCCCCCTCTCTTGGCTCCCCTACAATTTCCTCTGCCCCTCCTCTTTGGGCAGGGGATTGTAGGGGATCTAAATCCCTGAAAATCAAGGTGGGCTTTTTGCCATGATGTCGTAATATTGGGTTGTACTTTACCCAACTTGGTTCTGGTTGAATATATTACTAGCTTTTTCTTTTTCCCTTTCTGATGTAGTACTGATTTGTTCAGTTCATAATTGGCCTTTTGAAGTCAATTGGTGTGTTTACATACCTTGAGCTCTTGGTGCCCATGTATCCATGCAGATAACAGAGAGGAAATCAGAGTTAGCAAAACTTGAAGCAATTGATTGCGGAAAGCCGCTTGATGAAGCAGCATGGGACATTGTATGCTTGTGACACTTTGGAATTTTTTACAGTTAACTGTCTAGTGTATTGCCTTACATTCTTGTTTTAATGTAATCCAGGATGATGTTGCTGGGTGCTTTGAGTACTACGCTGACCTTGCTGAAGGCTTGGATGCAAAGCAAAAGGCTCCTGTTTCCCTTCCTATGGAGACATTCAAGAGTCATGTTCTTAAGGAGCCGATTGGGGTTGTTGGGTTGATTACTCCATGGTATTTGCTGCTTCTATATGTGGACTGTTTAAGCATTCCTTTTTATTTGTATTTTTAATTTAAAGCTAGATTTGATTGGTTATTAGCGGGAGCCCATTTTTAAACTAAAAATAATCATCCTTTATCTTTGTTCCTTCATCCATTGCTCTTCATTATTAATTTAAACGGGCTTGTATTTATATTTGCATGTTTAGTTTCTTGTTTTTCACTTTTTAAGAAAGCAACAAGCTTCTCAATGATTTATTTATTTTTTAACAAAAGGGCAAGCCTCTCATATAATCATTATGCTCTTCTTTTTTTTAAAAAAATGAATTATCATTATGCTCTTGGCACTTCAAGTTCTTAGATTTCCTTTATTAACCTATCATTTTAATGAGTTCAAACTCTTGGGTCTGCTCACAATATCATAAACCATCTGGTGTTTTGTGTGTGTGTGGGTGGGTGGGTTGTTGGAGTTTATGTAGTAGTAGTGCTTCAGCTTTGCAGATGTGTGTTCAAGTTGTAGGTTTGAATATTCATTTGTAGTTTTGGGGTGGTGAAGTCAACTCTACTTAATAAAACATCTTCTGAACTATTTGGTTTTTAATGCAAATTCTTTGCCACCACGGGGCACCATTTCTGCAAAATCTGCAAGCCATCATGTTTTTGGGGTTGCCTTCCTCACTCAACTTGTTTATTGTTGTAAACTTGAAGCACATTGCTCCTTGCTAATTCAATTATTTGTTTTCATTGTAGAAGATGAATCTTAGCTGAATTCTTTCATATTGTCTTTAATTGGTGCTATCGATACTTCTCAATAATGCATTCATTTTTCAAATTATCCTTCCTTGTCTTGCTTGAATTACTCATCTGTAATCTGCTAGTGTGCACTCCAATTGATCCTTGGATTTTTTTTCAAGCTAAGTGGATTGGTGGATCTGAACTGTTTTATAGATTTGGATGGTGATAGTGATCCTTGGTCTTTCCAGTCTACTTAGATTGGTGGTTATGATGATTTTGTATTGATGGCCTACGATGATTACTCTGAAAAAGGATCTCAATGGTGTTAGTAAGTGCTTCTCTTTTACTGTGTTAAAGGAACTACCCTCTGTTGATGGCTACATGGAAAGTGGCTCCTGCCTTGGCTGCTGGGTGTGCTGCAATTCTGAAGCCATCTGAATTGGCATCTGTGTATGTCCTCCTTAATTTATATGAACTTGTTCAGTTTTATTTTTGTTTTTTCATGCTGTATGTCATCATTTTTAAAATTTCAGAACCTGTTTGGAGCTGGCTGAAGTGTGCAGAGAGGTCGGTCTTCCTCCTGGTGTCTTTAATATTTTGACTGGATTGGGCCATGAGGCCGGTGCTCCATTGGCATCTCATCCTCATGTTGACAAGGTTCCATTTAGTAATTTTTACCATTGGCAATTTTATAAAGCAGAGTATTCTTACATATTATACAAATTTGGTATCTGTGAAATATGAAGGTTTAGTTAGCTACCTGGCTGTGACAGCTAATGTATAACTTGTTAACAGATTGCATTTACTGGAAGTAGCATTACTGGGAGTAAGGTTATGACAGCTGCAGCTCAAATGGTCAAGGTAATTTTAAACGTTATGGGCACCAATATTTTATTTCTTTGCCACATAAATGCTTCATATGATCTTTCATATTTGATGTGGGACAACAAGTCACAAAAAATCACACAGCAAAATTAAGGGCAAAGAGAGGAGAAAGAAGCTAAGAGAGGGGAGAGAAAGAAGAGAAAGAAGCTAGAAAGAGAATTGGAAAGAGAGAGAAGAAGCTAGGGGGAAGAGAGAGAAAGGAGGGGAAAAGGAGAGAGATAATCAATTTCTCATAATTTTATTATGTCAAAGTCTGCCTCCATTGGAGTACAAAGCATGCTTCTAAACCCTAGGGCGATGCCCATTTCTTGACTAAAACGTACGATTAAATACTAATAACCCTATAAACCAATATTTTGTGCTTCGCCTTTTGCATCAATATGTTAACATTGTGTGTTGTTTCTTGGCAGCCTGTTTCACTGGAGCTTGGTGGGAAAAGCCCGATTATTGTTTTTGAGGATTTTGACCTTGATAAGGGTTAGTACCTCCTGAATAACTAAACCTTACCATCAGAAACAGATTGTATATAGAGGAAAGTTTGGCATTTTACCTTATTGACTTAGAAAATCATATACTACTGCTGGTTTTGTTGTATTGATAAGTATTTTTTCCTTGTCTATGTTTCAAACAGCTGCTGAATGGACTATGTTTGGTTGCTTTTGGACAAATGGTCAGATTTGTAGCGCAACTTCCCGCCTTATTGTGCATGTAAGTATGATAGAGATATATTACACTTTGTTTGCACAAATATTAGACTTTCGATCCAAGATTTCTCTCTCTTTCTCTCACACACACACTCAAAACTTTCTAGCTCCCTTTGTCTTTCGTTTCTGGGGATGCATGAAAGAGGGTGCAATATCAGAATTTAGCACACACTTATGGCATGTGAGTTTTAATGGCCATAGAATATGGCACTTATTGATTTGATGTGTGCTTTAGGATGTCAAATCATCATTTTGATTGTGTGTGAGCTTGTGACTATGCGAATAAAGGGAATTGCCCATAAAATGCTCCTCAAAACAGCTGGTTATAAGCTGACACTATAGTTTCTTTATGTCATATTTCCTCCTCATCTCCATAAGATTTGATCTGTTCAATTACAATTGTTTCAGGAAAGCATTGCTGCAGAATTTTTGGATAGGCTTGTAAAATGGACCAAAAACATCAAGATTTCGGATCCTCTTGAGGAAGGTTGCAGGCTTGGCCCTGTTGTTAGTAGTGGCCAGGTATGGTTGCAATTTATAATTTCTGTGTCTGTTCTCTTCTCTTTTTTTTTTTTGGGGGGGTGGGGGTGGGGGGAGGGTGTTTTCCACTGTAAGACATTAGGCAGCTGATAAATGTTATGAACTTGGAATGCATTCTGTAGAAAGTTCTTCTTTTCTCTATATTAATGCATCATCAGACAATATGAAATTTGTTTCATCAGAAAACCAAACTGCATTAGCATGTTTTGACTGGATTAACTTATAGGTATATGTAGAACACTGATAAATTGGGAATCAAGAATTGCTTCTTTTTTTTCTTCTTCTTCTTTTTTTTTTTTTTTTTTCAGTAGTTGAATCAGGAATACTTGATCCTGAAGGAACTCAAAATTATTTAGTTATCTGGAATGTCTAAAATAGGGTTTCACAAAGGGCTCCCACTATCAGAAAAGCAACTATGTAAGTGTATGTTGTTATGTTGACATTCTTAGGAGTTTTTTGGACATTGCTTGTATGAAGCCCAATACGTTGAATATTTAATTGGAATGGGAGATAAATTACAAAGTCAGGTTCGAACTCATAACCCCTACTCTCATACCAAATTAAATTACCACTTATCCCAAAATTTTAACTTGATATAAAAAAATGAATTTAATCATATAATTAACATTCTAACAATTCCTAAGACAAATTCAGATGCATTTTGAAGTAGTAAATTTAAGTCAACCAGCAACTCATCAAGTATGTTAATAAAGGTGTTTGTGATATAGCTCATGAATTGATATTCAAGTGTAAAGCTTTAAATTGATTAGTTTCTCTCTCTCAAATTTGGTTTAATTTAACCAGAGATCTGGGATAAAACTCAAAAAGCAAACTTCTTTTTTTCTTCACTTTTTGTTTTTCCATGACCAGATCAGCTGGCCATAACTAGAAACATTTATGTTAATATGGCATCATTTAATGGTTCATCTATATTTTAATTGATTGGAAATTTGATGAAGAATTGTAGTAAATGTCTTAATTGTCTGCTGATATGAACATCCTGATTGCACTTCCTCTTCTAGAGTTCGGTTCAGGGTATAAATACGATTCAATGTTTTCAAACCTTCATGCCAATTTCATTTTGGTGTATTCAATCTTCAATATTGACTCTTGGTTTGAACACTCAAATATTTTTATCCCACAATGCAGATATAGCAGTCCAACTAATATTTGGATTTTTTTTTTTTATCGAAGGGTTGGTTAGGACTGACACGATAGCATTGTAGGATAAAAATGTAGTTTATGGCATTACTCAAAAAAATGTGCCATAACTAGGAAATATTAATTATATCTCTACTTTATCCTGATTTGGGCTCCTCTTTTTATAAAGTAGTTTGCCACTTTGTATACCAAGATGTATTGGTATTATGAATAGGACAGAAATTAGCTACAAACTGGTTTGTAGCGGCATTAGTTACAAACCAGTCTAATAAAATGACATGTTTCCTTAGCATGTGAGAAACACATGTTTTTTATTAATGTTATTAAAACAAGCATGTGAGAAGCACATGTTATAAAAAAACATGTGCTTCTCAGATGCTAAAGGACACATGTCATTTTATTAGACTGTTTGTAGCTAATTGCTACAAACCAGTTTGTATCTTTTATGTCCTTATGAATATCAGGTAGTTTTGGTATTTGAATGCTTTGTTTAAGAACCTTTTTTCCTGCATCAATAGGGGTCTATTGTCTAATGCATAGGATGGAGGAAAAACCATGAAAGATTAATTATATCTTAACTTTGCCACTCTGTATACAAGATGTTAAATATATTGGTTACCATGAATAGTAGTTTTGTTATTTGAATGAGTTGTTTAAGAACCTTTTTTCTTTCATAAACAGGGGTGTCTAAATCACTGATTATAAGCTGTTTTATCATTCCAATTATAGTAGTTAATTTGATTATCGAAGTTTAGGTTTTGTTCAGTATGGATATACATTAACTTTAAGGTGTGATGTGTTATCTAATATCTACTTCATCATCCTCTTCAGTATGAGAAAATGCTGAAGTTCATCGCTACAGCTAAGAGTGAAGGTGCAACAGTTGTATGTGGTGGGGCTCGTCCTGAGGTACAATCCTTTGCTTGTACTTATAAGTATTGTCATGTTTCTGAATTTGTCATGGCATTTGAATTATTTTACATATGAGCGCAGCATCTAAAGAAAGGATTCTTCATCCAACCTACCATCATCACTGATGTAACTACCTCTATGCAAATATGGAGAGAAGAAGTTTTTGGACCTGTTCTGTGTGTTAAAACATTCAGTACCGAAGATGAAGCCATTGAACTAGCAAATGACACCCAGTAAGTTGATAAATTGTTTCAATTGTGACAATAAAAAATCACCTGAAATTCTGCTTGGTTGCTTTTTATTTTGTGGGGGAGCTTGTTTTGATTTAGGAGATGATGTTTTGACATCTTATGGGTCTTCCACAGGTATGGCTTAGGTGCTGCTGTGATATCAAAAGATCTAGAAAGATGTGATCGCATAAGTAAGGTGAGATTTGGTTTGTACTTGAAGGAACAAAGAAATCATTCAGCCCAAAAGATCATTAAAATCATCAGTTAATTGAGATTATCTAGTTCTTGGAGTGAAATTGTTCTTTATGCTGTTCTGCAGGCTATTCAGGCAGGAATTGTTTGGATCAATTGCTCACAGCCTTGCTTCACTCAAGCTCCATGGGGGGGCAACAAACGTAGTGGTTTTGGGCGTGAATTAGGCGAATGGTATGGCTCTGATTTCTCTAGATAACTCTCCACATGCTTCTTGAATTTAAATATGTAAAACATCTTATAACCACTGTGTTTACAACTGCTTTACCCTGATTAGCATCAAGGCAGCCCATGATATTGTTATTTTTCTTCTAACAGGGGACTTAACAATTACTTGAGCGTGAAGCAAGTTACCCAGTACATCTCCGATGAACCATGGGGGTGGTACCAGTCTCCTTCAAAGCTGTGAAAGTGTCCCTGAAAATAAACATGGGAAATTGCAGATGTACGAAAGTTCACAAAATAAAATTAGAGGGGTGTCATGTGCTGAACTCAATGTTCCAAGGACCAAAACAAAAAACGAACTATTAAATGTTAGAACTAATTCACTGGCTTTGTTTGCGAACACACTTTCTCCTTTTGTCCTTTTGTTTTGTTTTTTCAAAACAAACATTAACAAATAACTCAAAATATAAAATATTCAAAATTACTTTTACCTTTATATCACATTAAGACATTTTTCAAACAAAAAACAAAAAGCATTCTCTAAAAAGCATTAACAAACCGAATTCAATCTTTCGCTCTTGACCAATTCGGAGCTATGTATTGCTTCAAGCTTCGATTGGAAATTTTTAAGTAAGCGCATTATGCACAAGATGTAGGTTAGGGGTGTTTAGTGTTACATCACTAACCGAAGATGCATGGTACTCTTAACATTTGTCTCGCATGCAAAGCTGCGGGTTATATAGGTTGGTTAAGAGCATGTTTGAGATTGTGTAGGGATATCGAGCTTTTAAAGTTAAAAAGAGCTTTTTAGAAAAAAACTTCTTTTAAAAACTTTTTTCATAAGTGTGTTTTAACCATTTTTAAAGTAAAAAAATTAAAGAATTATTTTTAGAATTTTTTACCAAATGGGCCAACTTTTTGTTTGACACAACTTTTTAGGTACTAAAGTTATGTTTGGTACATGAAATGATTATTCCTTGTAATAGCATTTATTAAGAATGGAAGAGGTTTCTTATGCCATGAGTGAATGACTATTCTATAAATTGAGAGATTAGATATTCCTCTCAATTTGAAATGAATAGTTATTTCATCAATTTAAATAATAGTTATTCCCTCGTGGCTTATGAGGATAGCTATTTCAAATATTAAAGTATATGCATATTTTAATACCAAAGCTATTTTATTTCACTTATTTCATTCTTAACAAAAGTTATTCCAATAAATATTTATTTAAAGTACCAAACATGCTCTAAGTTTAAGAAAATGAATGCTATAATTGACTACCAAACTAGATTTAAATTCCCTACAATTTTTTGTCTAAATTGTAGGAATTGTGAGAAACCTCCAATGGAGCTCCCCTGCCCATGCTCGGGGCCCAAGAAGCCCCTTGCATAATCAGGGGGCCAAATTGAGGCCTCTCACAGTGCCTCCCCTGCTTGATTGTAAGGGCAAAGGAAGGGGACTTGATTGCAAGAGGGCAAAGGAATTTTCGGGATCCCAAATTGCAGGGAGATCCCCACTACCATTCGCTACTATTAGCACCTTTGAAATCCTACAGTCATTAACCCAATAAGTAGGAATGGTAATGATCGTATGACACTTCAACTCGAATAGAGGTTTCAGGTTTTAATATAACTGAAGAAAAATGTTACACGCTCTTAATTTTCACTTTTTAGTGTACACTCTCTAAAACATTACAGTAAAATTCACTACTAAAATTGAAGCCAAAATTAAATAATAATATTCAAAATTTAATGGTAATTTTTAATATCACCTATAGAACGTGTATAGCATTTCTTATAAGCAAGGCTGCTAAAGTGGGATCACCTCCAAAAGTGCTGATATGGTGTCCTGTGGGATCCAACAAAATTGAATTATGACAAAAACTTTTGCAGACGACTCACATGGCCACATTGGACTTAATAATGGAGGCCTGGATTCGGTCACGTGGACTAGCGCCCACTTCCTCATATGACCGAACCCATCAAATTTTTTCAGAAAATCTTCGATTTTTTTTTATATAATTCTATATAACTTTCTTTTCTTTTCTTTTCTTTTTTTGTCAAAAATGAATGTTCACTTGTTTTTTTTTTTTAAAAAAAAATGCATAAGCATATGTTTTTTTTTTTTTTTTTTAACCTGGGTATATACAACGACAGACACAAGAAAAAGCAACAAAGAAACAAAGAAGACCAAGAGGAAAAACAAAAAAAAAAAGAATAAAAAAAAAAAAAAAAAGATTAATGCATTAACAGTATTGTATTTGCACAAATTTATTATATCCAAATTTATATAAGATGAACTCTTTCATTATGACCCTTCAACCCGACTTGGCTTGAGTTGGATTTGCTCTTTTTTTGCCATTGTAATTTTTTTTTTTTTTCTCTTGTGGCTTGTCCGAAAGTAATTGACTGTAAAGGTAGCCTATAATGTCATGTGGTTGAGGGAACAACCTCACCAGCCTTTCCCAAATTTTGAAGCCCATCCACTTCACCTTTTTCCTTCTAAGTTTGAAGCAATTTAGTAAAAACTCCCTTTTTTTTTTTAACGAACTCTTAGTAAATTTTTTCTTGTAACCTTTTCATCATTTGATTTAAAAAAAAAAAAAAAAAAAAAAACTCTTAGTAAATTCAAAGGAAATTAGCATATCGTAAGCACGAATTCGGATGGCTCTATTGCTATCACTTTTGTTAGAACAAATTATGTCATTATGACTTCACCAGTAATAATTGTGGTGTCCTCAGCTATTGATTTCAATATTAACAGTATATTAATTGGCAATGCTTTTTAGGATTTTTTTTTATATATAGTAAGAAAGTAAAGCATTAATAAATAATTCAAAACAAATAAAAATAATTCCAAAAAAAAAATATTATCTTTATATAAACAAGTAAAGAATGTCATTTAAAAAGTTTTGTCAAACATCCCCTAATCTTTGAAGGTGACTTGTTAGCCATAGATTCTCGGCATGCAACACAATCATTTTAACTTTTGATGGAAAGATTGTATAAGACATTTTGCTTTGCTATCTTCCTTCTAAAATGGACAATTTTAAAATTGTCAGGAGCGTTATTTTGACTTAAGAAAAGCCCTCGTAACTGCCTTATATATATATATATATATATATTAATATATAATATATATATATATATATATATATATATATATATAGTATGATTCTCATCAGTCTGGTGTGAATGAACAGACTAGATGAGAATTAAAAAAAAAAATTATTTTTTTAATAACGTGAGGATCCAAAAAAAAGAAAAAAAATGTCTCGGGCTCATTCAGCCCAGGCTGATGAATATAATTACTCATATATATATATATATATATAAAAGCATCTTTATGTCATGTGCACACTAGCCAGTACACACATGTGCCTCGAATAAGCAATTAAATTAAGAGCTAAAGAAGTGAAATTATAGATCTATTCTCACTATATAAGTTTTGATCTTGTATTCTCCTCTGCTGGGTTTTTTTTTTTTATTAAATAGAGGTGGGCTAAACTGTCCTCCGACCTATCCAAGTAAAAACAAAATTGGATCCACAACTTCTAAACGATTTTAAAAATTGGACGTGGATAAATCTCAATTAATCATTCAAATATTGCATAAAACTATGGATTGCCAAAATATATATATTTTTTTTCAAAATTAAAGTGTAGCGGCTTTCTTGTATTATTTAATTCGCACAAAGACGTGCTTGCCACTATTGACTGGTCACAAAAAGAGGCCTTTGTCACGTAATTCTCCAATGTCAACGTGAAATTAACGATGGGTGTGTTTGGCAAAGGTTATGGGTTGGGGTAGGTAGGTTGTTGATTTTTGATGTGATATAAAATAAGAAGAATGTTGTAAATTTTTATATGGAAAAGTAAAAAATTTTATTTTTTAATGAATTTTTTATTTTAATCGTAATAAAAAGTGTAAAAAATTATTAAAAAATAGTTAATGTGATATAAAAAATAGGAATTTTTTATTTTTTTTAACAAAACTCATAAAGAGTAACTTCTTAACCTTTGTCAAACATGCTTACTGTGTGTTTGGTAAGGAGGAAAAGTTGGAGGATGAACGATGGTGGAAGAAAAAAGTGGAGGGTAAATTGCTTTTTCATTGTTTTATTGAGTGGAATAGGGAAAAGGAGAAGGGAAACGTGGACATTCTCCAGCTGATTCTGCCGTTTTCATCTTACAAAAAAAGGGAAAGAAAAGTCAAGAGAAAATGGCATATATAAGGAATTTGAAATTTTATGCTTCTAAGCTCTCACATAATCACATTGTGTTCAACAAAGTATTAAAAAAATTATTTTAATTAGTCTTAGCAAAAATGTTTCACATCCAATTTAACAAATTAGCTAAAAATTTATTGAACTGCTATAAAATATTATTGCTCAACAATCTATAATTTATATTGATAAAAAAATCAATATAATTATCTCTTTTCTTTGTGAATAGAAAAATTAACTAAAAAAATAATATTTAAATGAAAAAGTAAAGGTAAACAGCTAAAATAATGAAATTGATGTAAGTGCTTTAAAAAAATGGTAGCTAATATATATAGAAAGAAAAAAAAGAAAAGAAGTGTTTTAGCTAAATATTTATTGAGCCGGATGTAAATACTATTTCTCAAAAACAAATTCAATAACAACATGAAGAAAAAAAAAAAAAAAAAAAAAAAAAAAAAAGGAAAGAAGAAGATGTTTTCCTATTCTTCTATTTATTTTTATTTTTTTTTTATCCTTCCTACAATATGAAACAGGAGGAGAGCCGCTCCCGAAAAAAAATAATAATCTCCTTTTTCTTCATCGTTTTCTATCTTTTTCTTCCTCTCATTTTTTTCCATCCTTCCCACCAAGCCCTAAAGTTGTTTGACATTGATACCCAACTACATTATTTTTCCTTAATATGTCTTCATAAATACAGAGATAATGAACTGAGAAATGAGAATAAACATAAAACACTCTCTAATAATTTTGACATAGATATATACCAAGCAAATGAATGGGACCAACCATTTTTAAATTAAGCGACAGTGACTGAACAATACCCTTCAAACCAATGAAGCCATTCAAAAACTTTGGGCCGTTTGATATTTTGTCGATTATCCCATCATAGGATACGATTGGAGAAAAATTAAGAAAATACACCTAAATGCATGGGGGTATCTTCTTCAACTTATTCCATCAGTAAGCATCTTTGATTCCCTCTGTTGTTGGTCAATGACAGAAACGTAACTTTTTATCCTAGATATGGATCTCAATTTCTAACAATTTATCATTTAAATTACTAGCAATTCGAGCAGAGAATTTTAATGGAGTTCATCTACTCGAATAGGTGGGCTGACAGCTCAAAACTTGTTTGAACAGGTGGACTCCATATTAACTCTTTTATATTTGTTGCCTAAAATTGTTAGCAATCCAGACAACAAAATTATTAGAAGTCTACATCCCTCACCCCTTTTATATATTTGTTGTGCTCAAAATTTTCAACATTTCCAAGATGAAAATTGATTGAAATATCTAGCAATTTGAATAATAATTATGAGAACATCCATATGACACCCATCTACTTGGATATGTGGTTGCATATGGGCTCTTTTATAATTGCTAGAGGTCTCAATATGAGAAAAATGAGAACATCTTCTTTAATGATAAATCTTTTTTCTAAGCTCATATGAATTTCTGATCCTTATAGTCCAAGCTCTTGATCAATTTTAGGCCACATACAATAAGTACTATGAAATTTGAAACGACAATTATGTATTATATTCCAAACAAATTGAACTATTTCCATCAGAATTTTTTTGAACATGCATATATACTTGTTTGGAAGCCATATGTTTGGATTTTTCTTACCAGTTGTGGTTTTGAAGGCTATGAAAGACCATTGAAGTTTGGTTGGATGCAGAAGATATTCAGTAGTATTCTTTTTCCTAGTGCAGTCAAGGCGGATTCACATTTATTAGTTATTCAAATTGTTAATGGGAAAGAATTCATTGTGAAACTCAATTATTCAAATAAATTTTAAGTTGCATAGTCGCCAAACCAAACAAACAAATTCATGGGCTCATATAGATTCTCTTACAATTACTGTCTAAATTACTGACAATTTATACAGCTAATTGCTTTGAATCCTTATCCATACAAGGCCACCACAAGTTTTTTCGGTGTCTAAGATAGTTTAACCTTTCTAATTGATTAGGTTTGAATATTTCTCCTAATGGATTATGATCTTTTCCAATTTTTGCTCCGTTTGTTTAGACGAAAAATATTTTTTTGTAAGAGAATATTTTCTATGAAATTAATTTTTAAAAAATATTTTCGGTGTTTGGTTCGTACGAAAAATGAGTGACGGCTAAAATGTTCAATGACTACTGACATCTCTGGCATGAGTCCAATGGTTTAAAAAAAAAAAAAAAAAATTCAAATTTGAAAAATAATTTAACGTAAATTATTTTACGAAATTAAAATAGCTTTTTAAAGATAAAGAAAAAGAAAAGAAAAAAAAACAAACTCTTTGTCTGCTTTAATGGAAATTTTTTTCTTAGAAATAGTATAAATTTGTGGTGTACAAAGTTACCGTAACTGTTTCAAAATCTGACAATAAATATTCTTAAGAATATTCCTCAAATTTTAACTTAATGGTTTTTTTTTTAATCATTGAAACAAGAAGTCAAGGGTACGAGAACAGAAGAAGGCCACATTGGTAATGAATCTAATGATATACTGAAGTGGGCCATTTGCAGATCTGTCTCTCCCACCGGCTAGTCACTCCCATACCCAATTAGTCAGTCCCACAGAGGCAAAGAGAGAGAGAGAGAGAGAGATGTGATGTGGGAAAAGGAGGTGGAAGTTTCCCCGGCTTTGGCTATAGATATACAGATATATCGTGGCGGACTTATCACAATTCACAAGCGAGTGGCTTTCTTTCCCTTCCTGCTCTACACTGCATTTAACGCATACCGACACTTATTGCCTCCTCTTTAGATTACGCCAAAATCCAAAACACGCACCCTCTCTCTCTCTCTCTCTCTCTCTGAGATAGTGTATTACAAGTCTCGACGTGCTGAATTTTTTGTTGGGGGGTCAATGCTGTGATTTATTTTGGTTTCTTGTGATTGGGTGGTCTCCTTTCAGTTCTGGACTAATTATAAATTGTACGTTTAACCCGGTATGTGTGAAATGTGAACCCGTTGTGTTTTTATAAGGATTTAAGCTTCGTAATATAGCAGTTGTGAAGGAGTTGGGGCTTTGGGGATCTGGGTTTGTGTTCGTTAAGGATGGGGAGCACAGAGGAGAGAGTCGTTGCTGTGATCATGGTCGGTGGACCTACTAAAGGTACGAGCTTGTTTCATATTTTTGTAATTGGAATGGGATCACTGCCTCCCATTTCTCTGTCTTGGAAATTGTTCCCGTTTTGTAAATTTTGGCTGTTGGATCGAATTATGAGACCCTTTGCTTATTTTGGTTTTAGTTTTACTGAAAATGTTGAAAATAGGTTAGGTTCCCATGGAAAGAGTGAATTTTTCATTCTAGTTATGAAAACCCATTTCGTATTCTCTTATATTTCTAATGGGAAACTTGATATTATTCTCGTATTCTTTGAATGTTCTTTATTATTTCTCTAAATTAGTTTAATTATTATGATGAATTCCGACTTAGTTTTTAACTTTATAGAATGAGAGACATTTCTTAACACTGATTTTTGTTGTAAATTTGGATTTTACAGGTACTAGATTCCGACCACTCTCATTGAACATTCCAAAGCCGCTTTTTCCTTTAGCTGGACAGCCAATGGTTCATCATCCAATTTGGGCTTGTAAAAGGGTATATTCTTGAGGAAAACTAATAATGTGATTCTGTATATGTTTAGTTTCTTGCTCATGAGTCTGCTGAGTATTCAAAATTACTCCTTCCCTTACAGATTCCGAACTTAGCTCAGATCTATCTTGTTGGTTTCTACGAGGAACGAGAATTCGCATTATATGTATCCTCCATCTCTAATGAGCTCAAAGTCCCTGTTAGGTGAATTTTTTGCATTTCTTTTCTACTAAATTGTTAACTTGTTTTTCTAAATTATTGTCTGGATATTGATTTTGGATGTTGCTGTTTATTCTTGTTGTTGGGCGTGTATCAGATACTTGAAGGAAGACAAGCCACATGGTTCAGCTGGTGGGCTTTATAACTTCAGAGATCTGATTATGGAAGACAATCCAGTATTTGTCTTTACCTTTGACTTTTTCTCTGGTTGATAATTACAAACTCTTACCTTTTTTTAATTTTATTTGTCTCTGGTTTACTTCGATGTGCAATATATTTATGCACTTATAGAGTATTGATAGTGGTGCTTGAATTTCATTCGCAGTCACATATTTTCTTGCTCAATTGCGATGTTTGCTGTAGTTTTCCGCTGCCAGAGATGCTTGGTAACTATTTCCTTCTTCCTGGGATTGGGTGGTCTTTTTGCCTCTTGTAACAATCTTATAATTTGCTGGTTCCTATGTTCTTTCATAAGAGTAGACCTAAATGTTCCCCGAGGGAGACATTTAAGTCAGAATACCCTTTGTGAGGGTATTCTGACTTAAAAAAATAAAAATTAAAAATTTCAACCAAATACCCTCACAAAAGTGAGGGTATTCGGACGCTAGGTGGACATGTAGCACTACTCCTTTCTTAATGGCTTGTATGTACAATGCTTTTGTGAAGCAACAACTTCGGTATTTCCAGGTGGTTAGCTGTTGTTTTATACTTGGCTTGCAGAAAAATTGATCACTTCTTTTGCCTTATATATTTG
Organism: Betula pendula; assembly: GCA_900184695.1. NCBI lineage: Eukaryota > Viridiplantae > Streptophyta > Magnoliopsida > Fagales > Betulaceae > Betula > Betula pendula. The sequence continues at coordinate 104,226 of FXXK01000814.1, read as the reverse complement.
CAGAGGCTCACAAAAGATATGGTGGGATCGGAACGATCCTAGTAATCAAGGTCTGTTAACACATGCACAAGCAAAGTTATGCAAGAGCATTATTATCTAATGTTATTATTTCAATCTTCTGTATACAGGTTTCTGCTGAGTCAGCAAATCTGTTTGGAGAATTGGTAGCTGATCCAGTCACCAATGAACTGTTGCATTACACAGAGAAGCCTGAAACTTTTGTACGTTCATTTGCATACAGTCATCTACTCTTTAACATATTCTTAAGCTTTTGGTGTTTCTTTATCTGGCGAATTGACTTTTGAGGTTCTTTCCTTGTTCTCTCTATCTGAGTGGTCTTATATTGGTGCTATATGTAGGTAAGTGACCAAATAAATTGTGGCGTATACATCTTTACCCCAGATATATTTACTTCCATCCAGCGTGTTTCCACTCAGCGCAAAGACAGAGGTCAGTGATACAGGTCTTTGACTAAATTGTCATGCTCCAATGTGTGCTTAACTTAGAAGCTCCTGAAAACACATGAGTCATATTTAGTCTATATATTGCCCAAACTCACAAGAATAGGTTGTATCAATATTAGGGCTTAGAACTCAAATTTAATACTCATCTTGAATTTGCACCTTTTTATTATTTTTTTCTTTTCTGTTGCAAGATTTAATAATGTTGTCTTGGTATTAAATGAAACTGATTTATCGTCTCACTTACCATATTGGTATTCTTCATGCTGAAATCTGAACTCTTTTTTGGTCATTTGTAGCTAATCTGAGACGTGAATCCAGCATTGAAGCCCTCCAGTCAGCAACAAGGTTTGACCTTTTTACTGGGTTCCAAATTTTCCATTTTTATATTCTTGATTCTTCAGGAGTGCAGTAGTGGCGCCAGATATATAATATTATACCATAAAAATAACCTGGTTGCCCTATTTGAATTGAGCAAAGTAAATCTATGCTGGAGCTTGTGGTTGATTTGCAAATTTAAGCTCATGAAGCAAAACATAGATGGCCCTTTATGGATTTTGATTTACCTTGAGTGAATTTGATTATAAAAAACTGTGCAAATTATTTAACAGATAAATGTGAATGTTGGCCCTGTGAAGGCAAAAGGGAAAACTTTCTGCCTAGTGGCCTCAAATACTTTATATCTATAGAATATATGAAAAAAAAATATGGAATACAATTTCAAATAAATATTAATTACTTGAAAGAATAGATTGTAGAACATGATTGTTAAGATTCTAATAGAATTTTAATTATAAATTGTTAAATCGATTATAAATTGATAGTATATTAAAATTTCAATTTATCAAGAAATTAACCTTTGTTGTCACTTTTAGTTATGTTTTAAGGGGTCTGCCTTAATTAAGGAAATAACAAGAGGAAAATACAAGAATAAAGAGAGAGAAGGGTGTAATTCACATAAATGCAATCCAGATCATAAAGAAAGATTCCCTCTATTTTTCATTAAGAAAGATAGAAGATAGAAAAAAATCCATCCTTCGAGTATTTAAATTTACACGAGAAAAATGATAGAAAAGAAAGAGGGGCATGTAAAATATACATTGGTATATATAGTTTATTTTGAATTTAGGATACAACCATTTTCTCAATTCTCAAACTGCTTATATGATCTGATATGTTCTTGACAAATTCAATTTCTGGTCATCACATGAGTTTCATCCCAATAATATTTAGTTATTGACATTCCAGGTTTCCTGCCAAAATCAGTTGGTTTTGTTGTGCTCTTGCATGTAAAGCAGTTGAGAAGTCATTTCATTTAATATTGCATTGCTTCCTGGGCCTTTCAACTTGATGACTGGCTAGAATAATAAACGATGCATAGAGATTATATATTAAACCTTCATTTCTGATGTGGGAAGGCCATTAGTAATTTTGTAGATCTTGCCAACTCCCTCTGGTACTTCTTTTGAGAGTCATCTGTAACATGATTGAAATATGACAAAGGAAGGCAATATGATTCTTTTTTTCTTCTCTTTTTGGGTATGAAAAAGTTAATAGATTTTATACCCAAATCTTGCTATATGTCTACGTAATTGTTAGTGTTGATTTACCTGGAATCTGACTGGGTCATTAATGTGATCTGGGTTCACCAATGTCTCATTATTTCACAGAACCTGCTTTACTGGGGACAGTTGTTACATAAATATTATGGAGTTAGGGGTGTGTTTGGCATGGGCTTTGAAAATCCAAGTCGATTCTTGGGGTCAGGTTGTGACACTCTATTGGCATTCTTTGCTAGGGAGTCTACCAGAACTATCTCTGTACTTCCATCTGTTACTATAAAATTCAATTTAACTAGTAAAATCATGTCACTGTTGCTCAACCTCGGATATAATTGTGATTTCTCTCAATTTCATGTCCTAATATAATTGTTCCTTCAACAGGAGTCTGCCGACAGATTTTGTAAGACTGGATCAAGATATTCTATCACCTCTTGCAGGGAAGAAGCAGTTATATACGTATGAGACCTTGGACTTCTGGGAACAGATCAAAACTCCTGGGTAAGCCTCGTACCATTTGTTATATTGCTATAAACTTAGCCCTTCAATCAGGACCATTATGTGAAATTTTTGAGTTGATGCTTGTGTTATATTGCTATAAACTTAGCCCTTCAATCAGGACCATTATGTGAAATTTTTGAGTTGATGCTTGCAGGATGTCCTTGAAATGTTCTTCTTTGTATCTTGCACAATTCCGGTTCACCTCCCCCCATCTTTTGGCAAGTGGAGATGGTACGAAGAGTGCTGCCATTACTGGTGATGTTTTTGTCCATCCGTCAGCAAAACTACATCCAACTGCTAAGGTGATCTTTCCCTTCTCAGTCTGATTTAGGTATGGACACTGACTAGGGTGTTACTGGTCTATGCAATTTCCTTGGTTTGTTCTTTTTGTTGAGGTTTTGGAAATTATGTAACCATGTTATTGTTGTATAGTTATATATTAGCGGAAAAACTAAATTTTGTATGGTTCTTTTGCAGTTTTTATATGTTTCTTTGTGTGTGTGTGTGTTTTTGAGAGGGGGAGTAGATCTGCTAATTTTGCATCACTGAGAATGCCATCCGAAGTTTGCCTTTAAATGGCAAGCACCATATGAAGATTTCCTAGAAACATATACTACCTTGTTGATAAATCAATGGGGGTATAGAGGTAGTTTTGCTTTTTTCCCTCTAGTTGGATTTCATATTTGTAACTATTTACTTTTCTGCTGTGGTGAAACAGATTGGTCCCAATGTCTCAATATCTGCAAATGCCCGTATAGGAGCTGGTGTAAGGCTCATCAGTTGTATCATCCTCGATGATGTTGAAATTAAGGTATATATCCAAATCCAAGGGAATGAAATGCATGCATAAGTTTACCTTAAGCTTGACATATATACTTATGGTTACCCAGGAAAATGCGGTCGTTATTCATGCAATTGTTGGGTGGAAGTCGTCTATTGGGAGATGGTCCCGGGTCCAGGCAAGTTCAGAAATTTGCCTTTCTGAGTATGATATATTTGTCGATCAAGAGAATGTGCTGTTTTTCTTTTCTTTTTTTATCCTCTGTGAGATTGTGAATTCTTCCTGAATGATATGATTTGTCTTCCCTAGAATGTCATTCAAAGTCACATTAAGCGCTGTAGTTTATTAGGTGTGGCACTCAGTAAACATGGTTCCTCTCAGCACAAAAATGGTCAAATAATCTAACCACGCCTATGTCAGCATCAAAAAAATAGTTCAATAATGACTAACTTCACATGCTGGCATCCTTTAATCTGATGGATCTCCTATCCTTTTTCATCATATGATTTGATTCTGTAGATCATCTAATGGCTCCCTCTTCATACACGATTTTTTTTTAAAAAAAGGTTTATCTCCAACCTAGAGAAAATAAATTTCAGTGGTGAATGCTTTTAATTTCCAACATGCAGTTCTCCTACTGCCATTCTCAACTGCTTTTGTGCTCCAGTATGCTGCAATGTGAGTAGAACATTTGGCAATGGCATGTTGCAGAACAGGACTTCTGTTCCAACTCTCATGTCACAATTGTAACAATGATTTCCAGCATCGTAGCTGAAAGATAGGTTTTATAATACATATAGGGGACGACTTTTTTACTGAAGCTTGTTTGATTTTTCTGCTGTTTTTTTCAATACCTTTTTTTTCTTTAAGAAAATAAAAGGTAAAAAAAGAAAGAAAAAAAAAATCAAAGATTTTGCAGATTTCTCAACTCACTTCTGCAGAAAGTGGTTTTTTTTCTCCTTTTCTTTCTATTTTATTCAGGAAATTGTTGGAATTGACTTTCTAAGTTTCGTCAACTGATTTCAGGCTAGTGGAGATTACAATGCAAAACTTGGGGTTACAATACTTGGTACTTTCCATAATTTTTTATCCAGTCTCGATTCTTTTTTAAACAAGATTCTCAAATTCATACATTGCACCATCTCTGTTGCTATTTTGTAATGCAGGTGAAGCTGTGACTGTTGAAGATGAAGTTGTGGTGATTAACAGCATTGTTCTACCAAACAAGACTCTCAATGTTAGTGTTCAAGAGGAAATAATTCTATGATAAAGCAAAGAACGACTTCACACTTATCATCTCTCCCTCTCTCTCTAAATAGTTATTTTTACCCTCTCATTACTATTGTTCAAGTAGAAAATCCAGTACATTGAATGGTTTATTGTACTTGTGTAAATTGACATTTCTCTAATAAGAATAAGAATAAGAATAAAAATTTTGGTTTGGCTGCTGTATTATTTTTGTTCTCTAATAAATGGAGCATATGAATCCACAAAATGAAAGAATGAATAATAAGGAGTTAAAAGATGATGATGATCTTTAACAGAAATAAACGATTTTTTCATTTTGTAGTGATTTACTCAATGGCCTTATGGCGATGAGTTGCAGCCTCCCCACCCACCCAAGAAAGTGGGTGGGTAGGCAGAGTTCAAGACCCTTGGTGTAGTATGCATAACAACTTTTATATATATAATTGAATAAGGGAAAAGGACTACGAGGAAGGATTTTTCCCACTCTTGATCCGTATGGAAGAGAGAATGAGAAATCCTATGAGAATGCTTCTATACACATTATGAAAAGCGGTTCACTTAGCTAACACATGTGCACGATAATTGACACATCTAAAAACTTTCGACGCATTCCAGCTTCAAAAAGATAATAAATCTAAACTAATATCCGATATTACATTTGCAAAAGACCAAGAAGAAAAAAGGAGGGGCTGATTAATGGCAAGGATAACCAGGCTGAGCATCACCCTCAAGAAATAGAATACGGACACCCACAAAAGCTATCCGTCGAGTGGCAAGCAAGGCAGCTAAGGCTTCACCAATAAGAGCATCAAAGCAAGGAAGCTTAAGAAATGGCTGCATTGATAATATTTCCCAAAGAATCACTTAGGACCGTTGCCACCACAGCAAAATCACCACGAACAGCCACATCAAAGTTTGCTTTAACACTGTCGTGGTGAGGAGGACTCCAAAGGGAAGGCAGAACCGTAGATTGCCAGGCAGAGACATGGAAATCCAGAAAGAAAGATACCTGTTTAATGGCCTTCACTAGATCGGGCTGGACGGCTTCATGAATTATTTGTTCCTTGACATCCAGATGAAGTCCAAAGTTAAAGAAGCAAAAATCTGAAATTTCCGAGAGTCTCTAGAGGGAATTGAGAGCCAGACAGTAGGAAAAATTATAGCCAAAATCCAATCTGAGATAGGCCTAGACACAAAGTTGGCAGAATTGAGAGGCCAAGGTGAGCTTCTCTAAAGAATTCTAGCCAAATCACATTCCAAAAAGATATAACTCAAAAGTCTCTAATTTTCTGTTACAAAAAGGACAATTCTAGGAATTTGAGTCCTCTGAAACCATAAACTTGGTTATGTTAGCCTGAGAAGGAAGCAAATTCCAAGCAATCTTCCAAAGGAAATGCTTTAACCAAGCCTGCAACTTGAGACTCCAAAGGGCATGCCAGATATCAGGTCCAAAGGGAGGAGTTCTATTACCCGGAAGAGCAGAAAATTCTTGAGCAGATTTGACCGAGAAGAGACCTGAAGAAGCAGGGGCCCAAATCCATTTATCAAAGGAGCTTGTAGAAGGAATATGGATACTTAGAATGCTCTGGACAAAAGTGGAGTCAAAAAGATCTCCCAAAAGAGAAGAATTCCAGCTTCTAGAACCAGGAAGAATCAGATCAGAGACAAAGTATTATGGAAGCCCCACTAACCTGGGATTCGGTCTAGGCTTGTAGTTGGGCATCGTAGGGATCCAAGGAAAGGACCAAATATTCACATTAAAGCCATTTGAAATGGATAAACAAGCACCCTTTTGAACCACACTTTTGTTCTTCAAGATGCCTTTCCAAAGCCAAGAAGACATAGGATTTGAAGAAGCATTTAAGAATGAAACTCCATTCCGTAGGTACTTGGTCCTAAGAGCATCCACCCAAAGAAGGGGAGCATTAATTGTCATCTTCCAACCAAGCCTAGCTAAGAGAGAGTTATTAATAGACTCCATTGACCGAATCCCCAAACCTCCCAAGGCCTTAGGTTGACAAATGCTAGCCCAAGAGAGAAATGAGAGGTTCTTCTTTTTATCTTGAGGAAAACCCCACCAGAAATTCCTCAAATCGGCATTAATCTCTGAACAAAAGGACTTAGGTAAGAGAAAAATTGACATAATATAAGTGGGGATAGCATTGACAACAAATTTAATCAAAGTTGTACAAGCTGCCTGGGAGAGAAGAAGAGCCTTCCATCCTGAGATCTTCGCAAAAATCTTTTCTTTAAGGGCTGAAAAGTAGTCTTTCTTACATCTGTTCAGAAATAGGGGAATCCCAAGATATTGAGCCCTAGCTGGAGTAGGGGCCAAGTGCAAAATGTTGTTGACAGCAACTTTGGAAGCAGGCCTACAATTTCTGCTGAAGAAAATGGAAGACTTGGAGAGATTAATGCATTGAACTGACCAAGTTGTATAAGTGCTAAGACATTTAAGAATAACCAAAGCTTCATTAGCATTTGCCCTAGCAAAAACCATAACATCATCCACAAACAAGAGATGAGCAACCGAAGGACTCCTCCGGGAAATTTTAATGCCATGCAAGGACCCTGAAAATTATTCTCTCATAATAATCCTAGAAAGGATCTCAGAACCAAGAATATAAAAAAAAAGAAAAGAAAGATAAGGAATCTCCTTGTCTTAGACCCCGGGAAGGGAAGAACTTGCCAAAAGGAGCCCCATCAAGAAGAATGGAAAGGGATGAAGTTGTAACACACTGCCTTATCCATTGGATCCATGTGGGATGGAAACCAACTAAGGACATAATCTTCAAGAGAAAATCCCACTCCATAGAATCAAAGGCCTTCTCCATATCAAGCTTTAAAGCCATTTGCCCTCCATTTCCCTTTTTTTGCTTCATTGAGTGAAAGACCTCATGAGCAATAATGGAATTGTCATGAATTGATCTCCCTTTGAGAAAAGTTGATTGAGTAAGAAATAATCTTGTGAAGTAAAGGTTTAAACCGATTGGCCAAAATTTTGGAGATTATCTTGTAGTTGAAGTTGGTGAGGCTAATAGGCCTAAAGTGGTTAACAAGAGAAGGATTATCCACCTTAGGAATAAGAGCAATATTTGTATGGTTAAACTCCTTAAGCATGTATCCCCCTCTAAAAAAAGATTGAACAAAAGAGATAACACTAGCTTTCACTATAGGCCAATACGCTTTGTAAAAAACCCAGTCATTCCATTTGGACCCGGCGCTTTGTTAAGACCAAGATAAGAAATTGCACAAAAAATCTCTTGCTCCTCCAGAATAACACAAAGACTGATATTGTCATCATCAATAATGACCACTTCCACTAAGGACGCAAGATTATCATCCAAGATGGGATTAGAAGAGGTAAACAGATAAGAAAAATTTTGCACCAAGACAGAGCTAATATTTTCCCTACCATAAATGCTGGAACCATCAGAAGATTTTAAACAAGAGATAGAGTTATACCTTCTTCTCATGGCAGTAGAGGCATGAAAAAACTGTGTTTAAATCCGTACACATTAGCCAAAGTTCTTTGGACTTTTGCTTCCAAAGAATTTCTTCACTCAAGAGCTGCTCCTGCAATGCCTCCTGAAGATGAGCTTCTCTAGCAGCCTCAGCAGGGGAGTGGGGATTAGCTTGAATTCCACTGATTTTAGCCCAGGGATTTAATATTGGTCTAAATGTGACCAAAAGTGTAAGACATTCCAAGACTTTAAGGCCACTTTTGTTTTTTTCCACTTTCTGCTGAGAGAGAAAGCAGGAGATCCCTCCTCATCCGCCAACCAAGCTTCTGCTACCACTGAATGACTAGAGTGGTCTCTAGTCCAAAAAGCCTCAAACCGAAAAGGCTTAGGCAGGTTACGGTAAGACCCCGAGGTAGATAGCAAAATAGGAGAGTGATCTGAATTCACAGCCAGCGAATTATTTACCAGAGAGTTGGGAAAAAGATGAACCCATCCAAGATTAGCTAGCCCACAGTCCAACCTTTCCTTGATATTAGCCTGACCTTCCTGATGATTACTCCAAATAAATTTGTTTCCCACAAAACCCAAATCAACTAATGCATTTGAGTGAACAAAGTCCTCAAACTCATTGTGAGACGGAGACCCAAAATTCCGACCACCACACTTCTCAAAAGGGGAGAGGATTGAATTAAAATCTCCCAGCAAAAGCCACGGGCCACCAAAAGAATTTCCCAAATCAGTCAATTTAGACCAAAATTCACTTATGAGAAGACTCGTATGAGGAGCATAAATACACGAGATCATCCAAGAAGGAATCGAACCATCCAAAGAAACCAGACATGAGATGTGATGCTAATCTAACCGGTAAAGGTCAAGAGAAAAGCCAAGCTTCCAGGTCAGAAAAAGCCCACCCCTAGTACCAGATGGGGGGGACTTCCAACCAACAAGAGAAATCCATTCGAAGCAGAACAAGTTGAAATCTGGAAGTCACTACTTTCGTTTCAGACAAGAACAGAACGTCAGGCCTGAGAAGCCTGATAAAAGCTCGCAAAGCTCGAATTGTCGGGACACGAGCAAGACCACGACAATTCCAAGACATCACCTTCAAATTCATGGGATCGGTGGGGGCAAAGTAAATCCTGCCACCCTGGAAGCAACTGAGACATTAGAAGAAGGAGGAGTAGAATTTTGAACCCAATGAGCCTCTTCATACGAATCCGAGGCATGGAGTTTTGGTTTCTTGGGTAAATGGTGTTTAGGCCTAGGAGGAGAGGAGTCAGAGATGGAGGATTTTGGGTAAGGATGAAAAGGTTTTCTTGAAGTGGAGGAGGAGGATATTTCGGGGGTTTAACAGTAGAGGAAGAAACATGCGAGGATGGTTGAATAATGGATAATGCTGTTTTCGTAGAAGCTTCAGATGTGGGACACGTGGGGTCAACTTAAGAAGAAGATTTTAAGAAAGAGGGCCATGTTTTTTCAGACAAGTTGAGCTGAAAGGTTTTGATGTTTGCAACTTGCGATAGCATTAAAGATGATATAAGGGGATCCAGCTGTAAATTGACAAGAGGAGGCTTTTCATTTAATGCAGACGAAAAAGCAGATTTTGAGCTTCCCACCAACGGGATATCAATACACAAACCAGGAGATTTGGTGGTGATAGGACTCCTCAGTAGCCTTTGGGAAGATGTGCCCCCACTTGAGAGATTGAGTTGGGGTGAAGGACTCGTTGAGGCAACCCGAGTTGCAGCAGAAGGACCCTGAGTTAATTCCACCATACCAGGAGAAGCTCAAGAAACCTGAGAATGTCTCACTGGGATTGTCAGCTCCACACGACTGACTTTCGGGGAGCTAGCTTTGAGATGAGCTCCATATTTTCCAATGTCAGGTGGTCGAGGAACAATAGGACAAGCAAAAGATAAATGCCCTAAACGACCACATGCATAACAAAAATCAGATAAGCGTTTATATTGATATAAGATTTAGGCCAAAGCTTTTGGAGGACGTTGATGTAGAAAACCTGTGACAAGAGGCTCATTAAGATTAATAAGGACTCGAATCCTCAAAAAACCCTTTCTGTTAGGTTTAGACTTATCTGCATTGTCGACCTCTAGTAAAACCCCCAAGTTATTTCCAATACTAGTTGCATTTTCAGTAGTCATCCAATCCAACAGAAGTCCATGAATTTGAATCCAGAAAGCACCTCTGGAGAAATCTAAATCTTTAAAAGTATCTTCATTCTCCCAATGCTGCAAAAATAAGGGAGAACCCTTTATATTCCACGGGGAGTTTTTCAACACACGAGGTCTTCAGAATCATCAAAAGTAAAAACAACTAAGTTGTCTTCCTTATACTCAGACGTGAGAGATTTCAAAAAGTTCCAAGCTTGAAGAAGGTTGGTCTTGATGGTGGAAGAAGACACCAGCTTGAGGGATATTATCTTCCCTGCTAAGGTAAGTGAAGGAGGCTTAACCAAGTTGGTAGGGGGGGTGAGTAAAAGTGGTAGGATAGAAGAGGAGAGATCAGAGCATTTTAAAGCATTTGTATGGTTGAGAGATCTTCTATTTCATGACTAGGAGACTCCATAATCACAAAGAGAGAAGGATGGAAGGAAGATGCAAGAGAGAGCTAGGTTAAAAGAGAAAGCAGAGAAGGTGAACAGTGTTCAGAGGAGCTCTACTAGAGAGAGAGTGGACTTGTACTTTTATACAATTCAATTAGATTTTCTCTTATGCATAGTAACTTTGATTCCCATTTTAAGACCTTGCAAAACATTATTATAGCAAGCTTGGCAAACTCTCTATATTTTAGCTAAAACAATTATATTTTTTCTATTTTAACTACTTACTTTTTTTAAAACACTTACATTCTGCTCTCTGTTTTAATTATTTACTTTTATTATTCTATTTAAATATTTTTGTATTTTTTCCTCCGACAATCATATTTTTTAAAACTTTTCTTTTCTTAACAATCATATTTTCAAAATTGTCTCTTCTTAAATGTCATATTTTAAAAAATTATTCTTTTCCTAACAATCATTTTTCAAAATTTGTCTTATTTAACTATCATATTGTTAACAATTTGTGTACAAAGGCAGAGTATGCTTCAAAGAAGAAAGAAAATGAAAGAGAAAAGAGAGCAACGAAAAAAAAATGAGTACAGAAAATGATAGAATAAAAAAAATATCTTTTTTAATGTTTGATGTGTACAGCTCACCAAAAGCTCAACAATTTTTTGTTAAAATAGCTAATCAAATGTGAGTGATTTGTCACCCAAATTTGCTATGATTGCCTAGCTCAACATGAATGCTCATGAGTGATGACCCAAACAAAAATAAGCTGTTATGGATAGCTGATCAGCTTCAGAGGCACAGCAAAACTCTAACCATCTATTCAATTACATAAGCGTAGAAAACAAAGACAACAAAATTCATATGCAGCCAGGAGCATACAGGAATGAAAAAAAAAAATGTGTAAGAAAATGAATTAGAAGAAATGAGTATCCTGAGGGTGGCCATTCTAAGTTGTAGCATAGAGAACATGCACCCAACACGGAGCCATCTCTTTTTTTGCCTAATCACTAGAAATTTTAAAAAGAAAATAGTTGCTGTGTATAGTGAGAGCTCATTGGTGGGGCGCATTAGGAAATTTGTAATGACTTCTTCCCAGCAACTTCAGAGTACCATGATTTCCATGCTTCCACGTAATGAGAGAAGAGGTCTTTCAAAGCTGCAATTTAATACACCTTTGCATTAATACATTTGCTGCAACAATATATATATATATAAATGGCAAAGGACTCAGGGAAACCATCCAATTCAGAATTGGTACTTGTAGTGACAAAAGCTTGTTAACATGATATGCCAATCTGAAGATGATGACCTATTAAATGATAAAAGCTTCTACGCACACATCAATGGAGTAAAGTGATGCAGAACAACTTTAGTGGGAGAAAATGAGTCACTTCTAGAGATGAAAGGTGACTTCCAAACCACCTTTTTATTTGGTTTCCTAATGTGGGTCTAGATCATTGAGAACAAACTTCTTAACTAGAGAGATCTCTAATGGAGTGTTAATAGTTGTCACATTACAATGACTCTCAGAGATGTGTTTCACCGAACTGCAAAATAGAATATGAAACGATACCTTGGTTTTCATACTGAGGACGATAAGTAGAGGCAAGATGTTCCCAGTCTTCAACTCGCGCAACACTGTTATCCTGAGGGACTCCAATTTTGGGCACACTGGAAGGAGCAAAAGGACCAAATTGGTAGCTCTTTGAACTCTGTTTTGAGTCATGTTCCAAATTCTTTCTATCAACATCATCTGCGAAACTGTCACATTTCATTTGCTTTTGTACTTTCAGATCCCCATTTAAATTTTCATCCTCAACTTTATTCCTCTTAAAAGTGACGTTTGTGAGATCACTTCCAAACATTCTCTTCCTAGAATCATTTGAAGCAGACCCAATCTCAGCTCTCCCTCTGAACCCTAACCACCTGAATGCAGGCTTCCTGGTGTCAGTTGTATGTGTCTGCATATCATTCAAAGAGAAGTTTGAAAGATTAGCAAATGATTGTAATAGGTCCAAACTTATTTTAGTTTAATTGTAGAGAACTAAAAAGCTCAAGTCTAAAGCGGTTTCACATTTTTTTTTCAGCAAAGATTTGCAGTGATGTTTTACCTTCTCAATTAGTCTCATTGAAGACAATACATTTGCAATATCATATAGTCGCCTTACTTTTGCTGCAAAGTTTTGAAATCAATCAAGAGATTGTTAGATAAAGAGCTTCGGCTCCATTTCAGTCAGTAGATAAGATTAAAGGAAGCAAAGATGAGATTCATTACTTCTCATTATCGAAGAATTGTGGCCATCCCCAAGCAATAGCCTTGCAGCATCATCAAGAGAAATCAATTCTGCCTATAGAATTATTTAAATACATCAAACTAATGATCAATTACAATGAAAGACAATGGTAGAATTACCAAAAAAAAAGAGGATATAGTTTCCACTCACACTAGAACAGAGAAAGAGCTTCACAAAATTCTGTGTAAGAAGCGCCAGAGATTTTTCCCTCCGATTTTCTGCGAAGAATCATAGAAGCACATTTCAGAATATCAATTCCATTCCATTTTTGCTTTAGATTTTTCTTTTATCATTTCTCAATAACGATTGATTTAAACACATAAATACAAACACATAGAGGAACTATTTCAATTTCTAGGCCCTTTTATAAGGTTACACTGAATCATCAAATTCACAAAATTATGCACAACCAAAACTTACTGCTTAACATCATATCAGACCCATCAAATCAATGGCATTTTGTTTGATCCAAAATTTAAGTATTGAACAATAGCTGACTCATTGACATTTGCCAATAATGTATTCCTACGTAAATAGTAGCATACAAGCAAATTACAAAAAAGTTACAAAAAACAAAAAGATACCTTTTGTCACGGATTTAACACCAGTACTGGGATTTGACTTTTCATTCTGACTTCCAGTACTGGGATTGGAAAACCTTTCATCATCGTCTTCATCATCTGAAACCTGCCCCCACAAAAAAAACACGAAAAATAAGAACTCATCTCCATAAAATTCCGATAAAACAATTTCCAAAAATAAAGAGGGAAAAAAATTCCTTAAACCCTAGAATTCACCCACTTTTGCATAGTCGATGCCGTCAAAGGTACTGCAATTCTCACTCATACCCTCATCCTATCACAGCATCAGAACACAATATCAGTGCTACATTCCAAATATTGAGCATTTCAACCACATCTTAACCCCACTAAAACGAATTACCAAAAAATAAAGAACTATATATACCCATACTATATATACGTATACTATATTAGTACCTAAGATATACCTACCAACTAATATATATAATACTATATATTTCATTTCTAACAAAAACCCATTTACACCCATAAAAAGTGAAGAGGAAACAAGGTAAATACAATTTACCTTGAGCTCCTTTAAAGCAGCAGGGATTGCACCAAACCCTTTCCACGTATATTGATTCTTTGCCTTCCTTGCGAGAACCTAAAGTATTAAACAAATAGCCACCCAAGCTTTAGACAGAATACATAACTAGAAATAGAAAACTGAAATTTGAGAAGATCAAGATTCAATAATCTCACCCCAACACTCTCCAAGACATTTACAATATCGTATATTCTTCGCCTCTCAACCCCTGCGAAACCAAAATCCATTAGATCCACAAAATTCAAAATTACAGACATACACATCTATATGTATAAGCACAAGCACACGCCTCTCAAACCCCGCAAATCTCAGATCCATTAGATCCACAAAATTCGAATTCCCATAAATATATAATATGTGTGTGCGGGAGAGAAAAAATGAAAAATCTTAATCAGATGAAGACCTAATCGCAAAGCGGCATCGTCGAGCCCGATCGAGCGAACGTCACCTTTATCGTACAAGCTCAAGAAACTGCAGAAACCAATTGAAAATTTAAAAAATAACAACACAAAATTTCAAGATCAAGGGGAGAGAGAGAGAGAGCGCACTTGGAGCACAAGAGGCCGAGGGATTTCTGCTTTCGGCTATAGGCGTGGTGCTGCGACGAGGGATCGGGTCGAGCAGAAGAAGAAGGCAAAGCCATTGGCGGAGAAGATCTGAGTGGAAGTGGAGGGAAGGCAGAGAGAGAGAGTGAGAGTGAGAGGTGGAGGCTGAGGAGCGAGGAGTGAGGACCGTTAAGAAAGGAAAGGAAGGGATTCGGCAATTGGCGGGGTCAGAATTTTGAAATTCGCAAAAGCCTTTCGTGCGTGTAGTTTTGCCGTTTTGGTTTTGAAAGTTTGAAGAAGCGGGAACTTGAATTACTCTGACGCGCCTCTCCAATCCATCCGATGGAAATTGACTTTTTTTTTCCTTTTTTTTTTTTTTAGGGGGGTGGGGGATATTTTGGGTTAAATACACCGAACCTATACCCCCTTTAACTACAAGCTATTTTTTGTTACCAAAAAAAAAAACTATAAGCCATTTTAAAAAAAAATTCCAGAAACTTATAAGTGTGGCATTTGAATACATTGGATGGGAATTAACTTTTTTTTTTTGGAGTCTTTTATATATTTTTTGTTTGGTAAAGCATTTTGATACTATGTAAAAGTAAAAATTATTTTTATATTTTTGAAAAAAGTAATGTATATATCGCATTTTTATTTTGTAATTATTTTAGAAATATTAATGTGATAATCTCAATCAATTCTTAAATTTTATTTTTAAAAAAAAATTGATTGATCTAAATGTTAGTTAGGAGTGTAACATTAGCATTATGAAATAAAATTGTAGATTCTAACATTATTCTTTTATGAATGTTTTGTGTTTAAGTTGTATTTGTTAATGTTTTTATTTTGTCTTTTGTTTTATTTTCTCAAAACAAAAACATTAACAAATAACCTAAATATATATTGGACCAACAACTTCAAATGAACAAGAAAACTCAACCAAAGGAAGGGCTAATCCATATTATCATTATTATTATTTTCTTTTGGCCTTGTGAGGTGGTTTTGGCTACCCCAAATTTGCTATATGGGAGTGGCCAACCGGCCATAAGGGTGGCTCAATCACCCCTTTTTTTTTCAAAAATTAAAAAAATTATAAAAAAAATGTTTTCCTATTTTTTAACGAGATATAGGACACATGTCTATTTTTTAATGCTATTGACATTAATTTCCGTCAATTTATGAATAGAAGTTGAACGAAGGTACTATATTTTTTTTTAACCATAAGCAATGTACCATATACGATACAAATTGAAACCTATATATAAAAAAATAAAGTTGTTAAACCACATAGGTAAAAATGTATTTAACCCTTTTTACTAATATAGTTAAGAATTTGTTGAGATACAATATTTAGCAATCTTAAGTTATTTTGCAGAGTTGGATGTGAAGCATTTTTTGCTACAATGATAACCAAATTAGCTTTGTTGGGAATTGGGCCCAAAAAATATGAAGGCCCAATATCTCACCCGGAGGTTTAGTCGACAGATGAAGGGCCCAAGCCCGTGTAACAATTGGCCGAAGTTAACACGGTTCGGTTGAGCCTATCAAGAGCTGCAGTGATTCAGGTTCGGTTCCCCAACAAAGAGTTATAATAGACCTTGGTGAAGAAAGGACAAGCTTTATTAAGACTCGCATTTAAGGCAGCCAACCTCGAATCCCACCCCTGTGCATTTTCAATGTATACCAGCTCCAGGGATGTGATTGATGTGACCAACAGGTTGAGGTTCACATGCCGTGGACTAGTACATGCATGACACCTGGCGGGATCTTTATTGGCCAGCATGGGCCTAAAAGAAAAGGGGGGAGCTTAAGGTCTCACCGTAGAAGCTCATTAAATGGGTATCGGGGAATCCGCCACCATATAAAATGGGAGAAAAGCTCGGTTGCAAGGTAAGTCATTCAATCGCAAAAAATATTCTAAGTCTTCTTTGTTGAAAACCAACTCTCAAAACCGAATTGACTTAGGCATTGGAGCTATACCCCGCCGGACTCCCCCGTCAAGCTCTTATGTCTGATATTTCTCTGTTTACAAGTCCACATGTCGTCGGATTCAGAAACTGTCCTAACAAGCTTTTTATCTATTTTATTGAACCCAATATGAATGCTTTAATACATTACTAAGGTTAATGATTATGTCTTAAGAACATTCCTAGCAGCCTCACTAAAATTTACTAACCAATTTAACTAAAAACTATTTTTCTCTATTTTAACCATCCACTTTTTTAAAAGCACCCCTATCAGCCTCAGTATTTTAATTATTCACTTTCACTATTCTATCTAAGTATTATTTTTCAAATATTTCTTTATTCTTTCCCTAACATTTATAGTTTTGAATATTTATATTTTATTAATTATCATATTTATAAATATTTGTCTTATTCCAATGATCATAGATTTTAAAAATATGTATTTTTTTCTAATGATCATATTTTCAAAATAAATAAATAAATAAATACACATGATTCAAGGAAGGCTGAAACTTTTCTCATCTAAGAACTGGCCAACATATATAGCGCATAGTGGATAAAAAAGAAAAAAATGCTTTTTTTTTATTAATATTATATTTGATCAATAAAAATTATTTAATACAACTTATTGTAATAAATAATATGAACGGGTAGGGGTGTACAATCGGTTGCTATTGCGGTTATTGGGCAATAACCGCAACCATAGCGGGGTCCCGGTTGCGGTTGCTATTAACCAGTTTTTAATACCGGTTATAAACGGTAACGGTTTTTATGTTATAGATTACAAACAAAATATATTTTTAATCACTTTTCATCAAAAATTTATTTTTGAAATAAGGGAGTGAAAAAAAAAAGTTTGTTAATAATTAATGTGGGACAAGCTTATATTCTTATTTTCTTTTTTTCCTGCAGTAGGGAGTCCCCTGCTGCAGGGAGCTCCCTGCTTGCTCCCTGCTAAGGGAGCTTTTCTATATATATATTTATATATAAAAACTGGTTATCCGGTTAATAACCGATTTTCTAAAATTAATAACTGCAACTGCAACCGACCTAATCGGTTATCCGGTTATCCGATTGTGGTTATTTTCGATTTTTCGGTTTGTCCAGTTATCCAGTTATAAGCGGTTAATAACTGGCTCGCTTGTACACTCCTATGAACGGGTCGGTCAAATGTGTTTTTAAGATTTTATTATGTATGAATAATTTGAGAGAAGAAATGGGAGTAGGGCTGCAGGGGTGAGAAGAGCAAAATTTGAAATTTGAAATTTAAAAATTTATTTTTTATTTTTTTTAAAAAAAAAGGGAGAAGAGAAGAGGAAGGTTGCATGGGGAGATAAAGAAAAAAAAGAAGAAATATTGATTTTTTTATTAATTTGTGAGTGTACTGTACACTCACGAGATCATTTTAGTTATTCTGTTAAGACTACTAAGAAAGGATTTTTGGTGTTTTAATTAAATTTACTCAAAAAAAACTATTTTGCTAAATTTGCTAGGAATGCTCAAATAATATTAGAGTAATGTTACATAATACACTCTTATCTCGTTAAGCTAATGTAATAATATCTATTAGTCCTTAATTTTGGTTTTAAAAGGTTGATAGGTACTGCCATATCAATGCCCATTAATCTAAGAAAATAAGGATGTACTATATACTATATAGCCAGGGACGGAATTATAAATTTTTATCAAAAGGGGCCGAAGTGTAAATGAAAAATATAAATATTTATTCGGTTGTAGATAAACATGGAAGAACAGTTGGCCTAGTGGATAAGGTGCAATAATTTTCACTTCATTGGCATCGGTTTGATTTCGGTAACTGCATAATTGCGGCTACATTTTACTAAACAATAGATTATCCAAAACCACCTAAAATGTAAGATTTGGGATTCGACCATCTTCTCCCTAGTTTAAGAGAAGTCACTTCGAATCAAAAGGGGCATAGCCACTAAATCATTGAAACATATTTTCAATATTACAATTTAACAATAATATATTTACATTATTCGGCACATGCTAGAGCACCGAATCTCAATCTTCTATTCTCTCTAATGTATTTTATAATAGGTTCTTTGTAAAGCAAGTGATGTGAGCCTGTGGCACACTTAT
>FXXK01000814.1:57911-72911 GCA_900184695.1 Betula pendula | reverse complement strand
CTAGAAATGGCCTTGGGGGTGGCCAAACCAACCCCTAGCCATTTAGGAAGTGGTTCGGCCATCCCAAGGTCATTTGAGGGGTGGCTAAACCATCCCCTATTGGTATAGAGGGTGTGGCTGCGGCCATCCCTTCTTTTGTTTTTTGTTTTTGTTTTTGTTTTTTTTGATTTTTTTAATTACTTTTAGTTTTGAAAAATGTAATATAAATTTGAAAATAGTAAAAAAAAAAAAAAAACTTCCACTAAACAACGTCGTTTTGGCTTATCAACTAACGGATTTGAAAATTTTGACGGTAGATTCGATTAATTTTGACGGAATGACCTTCTTCAAATTTCACAAAAAATTATGTAGCCAAAATTAAAATTTAAAAAGTAGAGATCGAATTCAAATAGCATTTTTACCCATTAATTTATCTTAACATTTTCGCTTCATATATTCTCCGTTGGATTCCCTAAAATTTGAATAAAACTCACTAGCACTGGCTTCCTGTACCCAATCTAAATAACATTAACCTAAAACCGTGCCAATCCAAATTTGGTTTGGCGCTCAATCCAACCATTCTCCTCTCTCTCTCACGACAGCACCTCTCTTCCTCAATTCTTGAATCGGCGAGATTGTTTCATCGGAGCGTCTCTCCGCCTCCCACCTTCTCTCCGGCTTTCCTTTTTGCAAGACCCAAAGGTAAGCGTATCTTTTAATTTTAGCTTTAATTGGTATGTTTTGAGAGATTAAATCACTGGCTGTGAGTTCCAAAGCTGGTGTTGTCTTCTCCATCTTACATCTTTCGGTTACAAATGTGGGATTTTGAGAATACTTTTGGCCTTTTAGTCTGTTTTCTTAGCAAGCAAACAGACTAAAAGGAAAGAAAATCTCTGGGAAAACTTGTGTCTTCTCGATCAATATATATATAAAGTATTTTTCTTACTGGGCTGTTTTTTCTTTTGAAGTCCCTGCCAAATGATTTCTTCCTGAGATAGTGATTCATCGTATAGCTCAGAAAATAAAAAGACTTCGTATGCTTAGTACAATAGATCTGATCTGGGAACATATATTTGCGAGGAATATTGGACAATGACTTTAGAACTGAAAATCTTGATTAACGTTTTTGAGGGGTTCATTCGTACTTCCCACTTTCCACAATTTTTTTTTTTTTTAATTAGCAATAAAAACAATAAAATACCACTTACACTTTGAGGCAGAGGTTAGCACTGATGCTTTCATTATTGACCAATTAGCACTGATGATTTTTCCTGTAAAATTGATCAATATTTGGTTTTTNATGTCTTCTTAAACTTTTGGGCTGTAGTTCAACTCTTTGGTTATGATTTATGAAATGCTCATTTGATGGAAGATGCAGTAGTATGTATGTGTTTTACTTTGAGTGATAATCAGCTGCTGAAGATTTCTTGAAAGCATGAACTATCTATAACACATACAGTTTAATATTTATCCTCTGATACTTTAGATAATTTTGATACAACTGCAAACCATGGGACTAGATAAATAATTTTTCCTTTTAGAAACCTGGGCGCATACTGGTCAGTGCGAACCACCACACGGGGTGCGTGTTAGAGGCGGCCACAGTTTGTTTTTTATGAAGAAGAGCACGGGCAATTAAGCCGAGAGAGAGATCGATGAGTTCAAAAGAGAGTTGCAGAAGTGAGCTCCGGACTGCGATTCATCAGCTCAGTGATCGTGGCCTTTACTCAGCCTCCAAATGGTACTCATACTCCAAACCCTAAACCCCCAATCTGTGTACCTGAACTCTTTATTAGTTAATGTTTGAAAAGTGCTTTTATTGTTGCTTTTGGAAGTGAGACCTTTATGCATACTGAGCAAGCCTGAATCGTGGATCTGAAGCACTTTAATATCTCTTTGATTCATTTAAACTAATCTTCTCTTTTGGTTGAATTTCGTGTTTGTGTCACTAATTAGTGTTAAATTTTCGATCTTGATGCTCCATTTTGGTAACTGAGCAACTTGGGCAAAAAGAAAATAAGTATTAGGGTTCAAAACCCTATGAGAGGCTTGAACTGAACTAAGTCAATTAAATTGATGCAGACTTTTCTCTTCCCGGGTCAAAATTGGTGTAAAAGTCTTGTTTTCAGAATTATATTGCTACCTTTTTATCTTTTTATCTTTTTTATTTTATTTCATTTTATTTTTTAAAATATAAATATTTTCTTGTTGTTTTTCTTATCATCAGTGTTTGATTATTTTCATTGCCAACGGATTTTGATTTGCCTTTGTATGTGCAGGGCAGCAGAACAGCTGGTGGGTATTGAGCAAGACCCAGCAAAGTTCACGCCTTCAAACACCAGATTCCAGCGCGGAAGCTCAAGCATTCGCCGGAGATTCCGCACAAATGAGATTACTTCAACGCCGATTGCTGGTGTGTCGTATGTGTCAACTCCAGTGATGGAGGAGGACGAGGTGGTGGTTGGTGACTTTTACCTTCTGGCCAAGTCATACTTCGACTGCCGGGAGTACAGGAGGGCTGCTCATGTGCTTCGAGACCAAACTGGAAAGAAATCTGTCTTCTTGCGTTGCTATGCACTTTATCTGGTTTGTTGCAGTCTCTTCTAGCATTGTATAGTTCCTGATTGTTGTTCTGTTTTAGTTCTTGATCCAATTAAATGATGGTGGGTTTTGATGCATTAGGAATAGGACTTGTTTTCCCCGGATGTTCTTTATTGACTGTGGGATATAATTTATTTGAGATTCAATTGTGGTGAATTTAAGGGAAGATTGGTTAATTCAGTATGATAGAAAAAAGACTACTTCTTTTTCAACCTGGGTTTAAAAAAAAATCTTATGTGTTTTTGGTGAAAGCATGTAGAGGAGAGTCTTTTGAGGTGTTTAGTTATCATTACCCAAGTGGCTAGTGATTGTTGCTACAAAAAGCATGAACTATGCAAGATTGGGACCCAGTTGCCAGAAAGAATCATGGTGTAATGAGGTTTTGTTCATATAAGACTTGCTTTTGAAGTCTAGGTATGAAATTCACCTAATTAAAAAATAGAGAAAAAAAAAGAAACCAAACAAATGAAAACCCATTTATGTGTAAGATTAGAAGGTTGGTGCTTTTTCAGGATTTTATGTGGATCAAATACATATGGTTTCGAACTATCAGCAACAAAGACTGAAAAGACTTAGCAGCAAGTCATTAAGAATGTGTTAATTTCTAGTGCCATCCACATTGCAAGAAAACTGTAGAATCTAATGGTACTTGTGAGACAGAAAAGGGGTTGTACGTATATTTGTTTGCTTACTTTGATCCATTTTTAATTTGTTATGACTGACATGATATCCATTAATTTATTAGAAAGGGTTACATGATCTATTTGATCTCTGTAATATTTCAGTAGTTTATTCTCATTGTTTCATGAAGGCTGGAGAAAAGCGGAAAGAAGAAGAAATGATAGAACTTGAGGGACCCTTAGGTAAGAGCGATGCCGTGAACCGTGAACTGGTCTCTTTGGAGCGTGAGTTTTCAACGCTTCGCAAGAATGGCACAATTGATCCCTTCGGGTTGTACTTGTATGGTCTTGTGCTCAAAGAGAAAGGCAGTGAGACTCTTGCTCGTACAGTTCTTGTTGAGTCTGTGAATAGCTACCCTTGGAATTGGAATGCATGGTCAGAGCTGCAGTCTTTGTGCTCTACAATTGACACCTTGAACAGCCTTAATCTCAATAACCATTGGATGAAGGACTTCTTTCTTGCCAGTGCTTATCAAGAACTTAGGATGCACAATGAATCTTTAGCAAAATACGAATGTCTACAGGGAACTTTTGGTTTTAGTAACTACATCCAGGCTCAAATTGCAAAGGCTCGGTACAGTTTAAGGGAATTTGAACAAGTTGAAGATATATTTGAAGAACTTCTAAGAAATGATCCTTATCGAGTCGAAGACATGGATATGTATTCCAATGTGCTCTATTCAAAAGAGTGTTTCTCTGCCCTGAGTTTCCTTGCCCATAGGGTATTTTTGACTGATAAATACAGGCCTGAATCTTGCTGCATTATTGGGAACTATTACAGTTTAAAGGGGCAGCATGAGAAGTCAGTTGTGTATTTTAGGAGGGCACTCAAACTGAACAAAAATTATTTATCTGCTTGGACACTTATGGGTCATGAGTTTGTTGAGATGAAAAATATTCCAGCTGCTGTTGATGCCTATCGACGGGCTGTAGATATAAATCTGTGTGATTATCGAGCATGGTATGGATTAGGACAAACTTATGAGATGATGGGCATGCCATACTATGCTCTCCATTACTTCCGAAAATCTGTATTCTTGCAGCCAAATGATTATCGGGTGTGGATTGCAATGGCTCAGTGTTATGAAACTGATCAGCTTCTCATGCTCGAGGAGGCAGATAAGTGTTACAGAAGGGCAGTAAAATGTAATGACAGGGAAGCAATTGCGCTTCACCGACTAGCAAAGTTGCAATGTGAGCTTGGACGTCCTGATGAGGCTGCTTATTACTACAAGAAGGATTTGGAGAGGATGGAAGCTGAAGAGAGGGAAGGACCAAATATGGTAGAAGCCCTTCTTTATCTTGCTAAATACTACAAAACCGAGAAGAGATTTGAGGAATCAGAGGCGTACTGCACCCGTCTTCTGGATTATACTGGCCCAGTGAGTTTTAATTTTTTTTTCTCTCTTCTGTCTATGGTTTCCATAAAAATTAACCCATCTTACAAATTTTTTGAATGCATAAAAAATTTGAATCACTAATTTTGCTCTTCATTGCCATGATTACAGGAAAAGGAAACGGCTAAGAGTTTACTTCGAGGAATGAGAACAGCACAATCTAGTTTCCCTTCGATGGATGTGGAGCACTTTCCCCCCTGAATTTCACGTTACCACACAGATGTTGTATGCCCCTTCTCCAAGTTTCTGGCTTATGGAAATTAGTAAATGATAAAAGGCTTGGGATAGATCAAACTACAAGCGAATCTTCAATGCTGCAGAACAAATTGATGTATTTTGAAATGTAATGTAATGAGTTATTTCCGAATGGGGATGGACACTACCCCACAGAATGTTTCAGTCTGTGAAGCTGCAGTTATGAGTTCGAAGTTTGAAAATCATTTCCTCTGCTTTTGGAGCTGGTGTGTGAGTTTTTATGAAGTTGAAATTTATTGTGATCATTTATTTATGTCATATTAGGCCTAGAGATGATATAATGAATTTTATAACTGCATAACTGTGCATTCTCCTGCTTGCCCACTGTCTTCTTCTTTAGTTTTGGTAGGGTGGGGATTGGGGCAAGGGTTGAAGTGTTCCTTTGAAAGTCAGCCGATGAGACCCAGATGATGATAATGCTGCAAATATTCAGGTCCTTAGAGTTTGAAATTGTAGAGACACGTAGTAGAGGAATTTCATGCTCCTGTAAGTTGGCCAAGCTTGATATTCAAAATGACTGGTCATCTCTATATGGGAATAGTTGAATATTCCTCCCTGAACTCCTAGAATCAGATTTGAATCTCCAACCAAAAAAAAAAAAAATTGTAAGAAAGCTGTGAAGGGGCCACTGCCTGAGGGGGCACACTGGTCAAAGGAGCAGGAGTAATAACAGGGATGCTCAATTGTACGGAATCCTGATCCGTTAAATTACTAGCTTTTTTCAAACTCCCAGTGATAGAGTCGTAGTCAATAACGGGGATGTTCAATTGTATGAGATCCCGATCTACTAAATCACTACCTCTTTTTAAACCTCTAGTGATGAAGTCGTAGGCAATAACATGCATCTCACATTCTCACCCACAAGAATCAAAAAATGAAATCAAAAAGGAAAAGCTCTTTCATCGATATCAGGCATTCAGGGCATGGAAAACAAGTTGACGTAGGTCATTGTGGGAGTCAAGTGTTCATTGTTAGGGCTGGCTTTAGGGTTCCTTTTGATGCACATTTCAGCTTGCAGCATCAGTTTGCGTTGCTTCAATACCCAGATAAATTATGATAAATAAGACGGATTTAGTTCCTCAAATTGTCATTGAGTCGTCTCATTTAGTGGTTGCACTTGTCCCCCATAGATGACGAATCAATGCTTATTATCTCGAATACAGGTTGGGGCGGGATGGGGTGAAATCCAGCCGAATCCCCAAATGCTGACTGTTCTAACTAGACTAGACTTATGAAAGAACTTAATATCTACCATTCCATTCAAAACAGGTTGAGAACAACATCCAACTTTCCAGGAGGACAAAGTTAATCATCTCGTATTAGATTCAAGTTCATATTATTATCTACCTGCAAG
Source organism: Betula pendula (assembly GCA_900184695.1). Lineage (NCBI taxonomy): Eukaryota > Viridiplantae > Streptophyta > Magnoliopsida > Fagales > Betulaceae > Betula > Betula pendula. The sequence continues at coordinate 66,645 of FXXK01000814.1, read as the reverse complement.
CTGCAAGGCATAAGTTCAATCACATCAACTGGACACAAATTTCAGAGTTTCCAATTGCAAACAACCAGTCTAGAGTTTACATCATAGTTGCTGCTTTTCATTCATGCATTTAGCTTCGACTTGGGTCTGTGAAGAAGCTGTTGATGGATGGCATAATTTCCGGTGACTTGTTGCGGACAAATTTTCGCAGGAAATGCTCAGAATACTTCTCCCCCTCAGCAAAATTGTCCAGCACTCCCGCCGTCCTGTTCTCCTTGGTCACCCTGATAAAAAAACAAGAAAAAAATTATACTTCACATGTGCAGGATAATTACCACTCACACGACAGTTCCTCACCCGATTATCTTAAAGCATATAAGTGAAGGTAAAAAAGAAAGTACGTCACATGTGCAAGATAATTACCACTTACACGCCATTTTCTCACACGATTATCTTAAGCACATAAGTGAAGGATAAAAGATTGGTTATCTTTTTTAGGTTCAAAAACATCATGCTTACAAACTTGGTAAATTATAAGTAGCATTTTGATCCAATAACTCAACCTTTTCTTATCTAATTTGTAAATTATCTATTATTTTGTACACGTGCTTTTGTGTGAATATCAAATATATAACATCACATTAGATGCAAATATATTAATAATACAGTTATAGGCTAGTTAATATAAGATCAAAACATCATAGTATAAGCCTTGAAACAAACTTAAGCACAACTAAATTAGTCATATTTCCTTTAAAAAAAAAAAAAGTCATATTTAAGTTTGGATTAAAATCACAAGTCACCTTGTTTCCCTACTAATCGGCTCATAATTAAGCCAAGCTTTGCAACTGTGGAAACCAGCTGCTCAATGTGACTAATAGAACTGAATTTAAGGGAAGTGACAAAAATCTTGCGGGAAAATAAAGAATACCCAGAATATCATTCTTTGAATATTGCAAACAAATTGCCATAATTAAGATAATCCTTTTATCATTACACCTTCCACTTTTTCTTTTATAAGTAAATCAGTGTACCTCCAACTAAAACCACTCTTAAGTTAAAATAACACACACTCAATGAAGTCTACTTCCAAAAGCTCAAAGTTGGACGCATAAACCCTTTGTTGCTGTCTTGCTATTGGTAGAACGAGTGTATTCTTGCTCATAATTATCGCATGTCTCAAAAGCTTAAACTTGAGATGCGAAATAGATATAAGTTCAAACTCAGAATCACCTGTTTTGACGACACTAAATCAACACTTAAGCTGAAGCTGATTAGAAATAATGAATTCAATCATTTAACTATCATTCAAACGCTCACCATCGCCTTAAATTGTTTGTATAACCAATTTTCTTTGTTCCGCACAACCAAACCATCTATATCCTATCTATTCCTCAATCAAGTGTTTCCACTAGCTTCTCACAAGCTCAAATAACGCAAATCTTCAGGGACTAACAGCAAGATTCGTCGTTTAGTAACACAATTCGCATTTACACAACACAATAATTGAGTCCATAAAAATAAACAAATAGGATACAGATTAAGGTTAATTTATTAATCGCATAAAAAAAATAGAATAAGAAACTCACACCTGATTCAGGGAGCTCAAACCTATTTTACCTATACAAACTCGTAATCACATCCACATACATACATAAACATATACACCAGAGATATACACGTTCATATATACATATATATATATATATAGAGAGAGAGAGAGAGAGAGAGAGAGAGAGAGAGAGACCTGACTTCAGGGTTGATGCAGACATTGCGGATCAGCTGAAAACCGCAGATTCCAACGGCAACTCCAACGGCCGCGAACAGAGGATAAACCTACACGTATTCATACATACAGAGATAGATACACATAAGTAAAGAGCTTGAGATCTAAAACTCTAATTATAGAAAGAAAAAAGTCGTTCAAATCGAGGCACAGAGATGTTCGATCCAGCGGTTGAAGAAAGATCGAGGGTGGATAGGAGCTCACCTCAGGCCTCAGCCATCGGCTCGCTGCGGATGAAGCCATTGGATGCACTGTACAATAGGTATCGGAGAGAGTCAAGAGCTTTGAAAGGCAAGTAAGAAATGAAGAGGAGGCGAATTTTATCAAGTACTTGCCTTTTGTTGGAAATGATGGAACCGGATTGGCTGTGATAACAACACGGCCCATGGTTTTTGTGTGACCGGTAAGCGAATCAACAGTGGACACGTATAGGAATCGTGTTTCTGTTGGCTCGTGAGTCGTGACAATAGCATTTCTCTGTTGTATGGTAGGAAAGAGATGTGTAGCCACCAGCCACCCACCTGAGAAAGCCGGCGTAAAATAAATAAAAATTCTCCATCAAGAATGATCAAATTTGACATATAATATAAATTAAACCATTAAATTTATTAATTTTTATTAGTTTAAGTTTTTAAAATAGATGATAATTTAACATGATATTAAAAATGCTATTTATTTTTATTTCAATTAAATATTTTATGCTTTAGACTTGACTTATTAAGGAAATTTGAGCCTATTAATATAAGTTAAGCTTGAACTTATCATCCGAATTAAATAATCAATTCAAATTTTGTTTATTTACTTTTTGAATGAATTTTAGTTTATTCACAAGTTAATTAATTATCTTATTCATTTTATATATAAAGTAAATAACGTAATTGTTTAATTTTTTAATAAATTATATTAATTATTGTTAAGGTTTCATTATTTAAGTTAATTAAATAAATAAATGCGAATTTTAAACAATTTGATCTTGAGTTTGTATGTTTCTCTTATAGTATGTATATACATTAATTTTACACACACATGTACATACAACACAAACCCATTCAAGACTCACAATTACAATAATTCAAGTTATATCAATTATATTATGAAGATAATTTCATTTTTATCTTTTCAAATACTTACGATGTTCTTATTGCAAAGTTAAAAATAATAAAAAATAAAGTTATATAAGCTTATTTGAGTCGAGCCAATTTTATATGAATTCGGCTCATTTAATAAACGAGTCTAAATTTCTTTGAACCGGAGAATATCTAGTCTTTGTACAAGTGAGGACAATTTTGTCTAATCACATTTTATTAGACAAAATTGCTCTCACTTTTATAAGGACAGAATACTCTCCGGTTCAAGATAATCTAGATTCATAAGGTTCAAATTCAGTTCATTTATTAAATGAACTGAACTCAAATTGTTTACAAACATATCAATTCATTACAACCCAATATGATGGTATGTAACAAACGACCGTTGTATTTGTCGTGCAGTTGACAACCATTGTTGATAATTAGCAGGTGATTAGTCGGACCAGCATATACGCAATCTAGCATGTACTAAATCACTGCTTTTGGTATTAGCAGAGGACTTCATATAAGAGACACAATTGTTGTTTATTAATCTCTGAACCTAAAGGTATGTTCGTTTGTGTGTTTTGTAAAGTGTTTTGTTTTTTGTTTAAAAAAAATGTCATGACGTGATATAAATGTAAAAACAATTTTGAATATTTTGTGTTTTGAGTTGTTTGTAATGTTTTGGTTTTTCAAACAGAATACAAAAGATAGAGAAGAGAATTCTAACAAACAAATATCCTCCAATACACCAAATCATATAGAAGTAAACTTTACGATTAGGCCAACACTTTCAATGAGACTAGGAAACACAGACTCTACCCCATTCAATTATAAAAAAAGAAAACAAAAAAAGTAAAACACAGACTCATGCCATTGCCCTATATGTCCTCCGCAATTGGTATCGACCATAGCTCCCCTGGCTTTATATTTACAAAAATGCTTATACTACACCAATTAGGGATGTTTAGGTGAGCAGTTAAAAGCCGCTCTGCATTCATTATTTGCATGTTCGCATGAGTTATAAACAAATTTTTAACCTTTAACATTGGGCGGGTAGTAACCATATTCGTAATCTACACATATAAGGAGGAATAACATAATATGGGTAGATAGAGACGGATATTAACAACCAACCCATATATAGTAATACGTTGCCCATATAGTGTGGTTTAGAGCATTAGTAGCAGCTTCTCTTAAACTCCATTCCCTTCTTTAGTGTAGAGAAAACTGTTAAAAAAACATAAAAAAGTCACTGCAGCAGCTTTCCTAAGTGTTCCCTAAACTATAGAAACACCAAGAGAACCACTTTTGGTTCCCTTAGCATTATTAAAATATAAAAAACTTTATCTCTCCTCTACCATTTGTTTAAAACAATATTTAAATGATTTCTCTTTCCTCTCTCTTTCTTCTAGCATTTAATTTAAATAGTATTTAATTCATGTAGGGAAAGATGAAGGGAAGCTGCTGTGGAGTGAATTTAACTAGGAAACTAAAAAATGGTTTTGTTCCCTACATTAAAGAAAAGCTTAAGGGAAGCTGCTGCTAATGCTCTTATACCCCTAACATCAATATCCCACTATACTGACGTGACAGGATGCAGTAGCTTTTGGATTAACTTTTGTGGTTGGCTTGAATTACAGATCACTCTCTGTGGTATAAGAAAAAATTCAGAGGTCTATGTAGTTGACCAAAATAACAATTCATTCCCTGAAACAAATTTCCGTCAATCATTTTAACAGAAACCATTAGTCTGCCACATCAAACCAATAGGATGGCACGTAATTGTTAAAATGACTGACATGACAGACTAATAATTTTGTTAAAATGACTAAAGAAAATTTGCTTCAGAAAGTAAATTGTTATTTTGACTAACCACAAAAACCTCTGAGTTTTTTCTTATATCACAGGAAGTGATCTGTAATTTAGACTAATCACATGGACCAATTTTATATTTTTCCTATATATATATATATATAAAACGCTCCTAGAAGAGGGGTCTATAACATTACTCTTATCATTTGAGATTTACAAGCAATTTGAAGTAGCCACTTAAAAACATTTGAGGCCGCAAGAACAAATAAATTCACTAATGGTCGTTTTGATCTTAGCGGGGGGAAATGGTATGCCAGCAATAGTATCTACCACACAAACATAAACGGTACCCATCTCCTCAGATTACACTTCTTTTTTTCCTGAGCATAGAGAGGAGATTACACTCCAGAGCAATATGATGTCTATTGTATGGTGGATTACGCAATATAAATACAAGCAGTCTGCCTAGCAGAGGGAGGAGGGGGGCAAAAAAGCAGAAGGTGGAGGATCACAATTCATGCAAAATAAACACCAGTACAAAATTAAGAGCTCCTGCTTCTCACAAATGTGTGGCAGACCTACCAGGACTTTTCATCTTTCAGACCCCCAAAACTGGATGATATCAGAATCTTTCCACCGATGAGCATAACTGTACAATGGCGATGAGTAGCAGCGGTAGTGAGTAATTCACTGGTATGTGCAGATTCGTGGAGAGGCAGAAGCTTCTTCTGATTAATTTCATTATCCCTCCACCATGACTGATGAAGCATTTATATGAGACTTCCAACATGTGACATGCAGCAATTGAAGTCAATATCTTTGGTTACAGTCTCTGACGCTGGCCATCAGCTTGTCGATTTATCCTACACTTTACGAGCGCGGTCACGCCAAGATCCTTGTTGTTTCGCAAGTACCTAAAACCACGATAACAATCACTTAAATCATGCACCAGCAATCCCAGAAACAGATCCTCCCCCCAAACCAAAAGCAGTGAAATTACTTGCCTTCTCACTTAAGAGGCTTGAGACAAGGCCATTTTCATTGCTTTCTTTTTTGCTATCCTCCACTTTTGGCTCACTCTCTGTATTCATGGAAGGTGGAAGCGATGATGCTCCAAACATGGCCTCATCATGAGCAGCTTTGATTTGTTCCTCTCTTTTTGCCTTCATATTACAAAATATAAATTACATTGGAAACTCTCTCTCTCTCTCCAGATTGCCAGTATTAATATGCATGATTATCAAATGGAAACTATCATGAGTAAATAGGTGAAAAGATGTTGTATAATACCTCTACAGCAGAAAAGCGAAAGCTCTGGCCAATGTGCTTGACTAATACCTTGTCATCTTCTGCAGCTGCAGACAGGGTAGTACATACTATCAGTTCTCTGCTTTTCTCATCCAAAGCAAATAAGAACTCGTAGTTACAACATACATTCATATCCATAATCATATTCAAAGTATAATGATGTCTTTCAGATTGAACTAACTTACAATCAGATTCTCATACCTCTTTATGCCATACGTTTGGATTCCAAATTATTTACAAGATATAGTATGAGCACAAGCCATTGAGAGGTTATACTCAGTGTAGAGATGTCTTCAGTTGTTTGGGATAATCCAATAAATTTGTAGTTTTTAATCTCTTGTTAAGATATTTCATGGGGTGGGTGGATCTCAGGGATACAAGGTAAGTGGCAATGACTTATTGTTTGTACAAAACCTATAAATCTATTCTATAGTAAAGGAAGTTTATCGCATGAAAGGTAACCTTCCATAACTGCAAAGCCACCACCATCTTCTCAGTGAATAAAAAAGGTATAAGAAATTATCTACCTTGGTTCTCAAAAGATGGCAAGAAGATTGAGTAGAAGCAACATAGCAAATTCCTTAAAAGTAAGCCCAGTTTTTCTGCACTCAAGTCTGTGATTGAGAACCAGGTCCCCCCACCATACCCTCAACTCCTTTCTTTTCTTTTTTCTACTAGGGTCTCAGCCGAGATTTCTCAACAAGTTTTAAAAGTGTTTTGAAACTTATATAACTATTCATTCCTGTTACAAATTTTGAATTTCCCACGGTACCTTTTTATGTCAGAAAAGACGTTAACAGTGTCTTAATTGGTGACTACAGAATAAATGTACCATGTTTACAATTAAGCTGGAATGTGAATTGCACCTCAACCACACAAACAGAACTAACACTGAAGGCATATAACATACGATATAAAATGAAAATCTCTGCTGAGATTTGAGAAAGCAATAGATTATGTTGCAAGGAGAAACCAAAATTACTAAACACCTTTCAACAACTGATCAAACAAAAAGTACATGAATGCAAGAGAAAGCCACCAACAAGTAACCCATAGATTGGGAAAAAAAAACTATAAATATTGTATAATCCAAGTCTACAAGCACTAACATGCAAATAACAAAAGAGACTTGGATGTCCAAAATTTATTTCCTAGTATATTCAAAAGGCAATGTAATGGACATAAATTGTTCACCTTCGATCTCCTCATCATCAAGTGGAGCATCCTTGTTGAATTCAAACCGTTCCCAACCTTCGCCCATACCCTTTGTTGGATCCTTTTGAGCTGCATAAAAAGTGATTTAGTGACAGGAAAAGTGTATAATGCAAAGAAAAATCCTTTTACTAAGCAATTCTACACAGAAGTTTAACTGTTAATCTCTGGATTTTACAATTCTCCCTCACTCAAGCAGAGGATGGGGGTAAGAGAGAAAGGAGGGGGGGGGGGGGGGGTGATAAGTTGATAACTCCTTATGTACAAGTACATATATACTCTGAAGCAAGACTCGTCAAGATTTATAGAATCTCCCTGCAGGTGAAGTAACGAAAACTTCATTTTCAAAGAAAATTAAAGCCCCTCACAAAGGCTTCCTCAAAATAAAGCATACATTGTCACTTCACAACCAATAAAGCACAAAGATCACAAGGAAGAGTAATAATAACATCATGTGCAGAAGTTGAAGAAGCACACCATTCAGCACTCTTCCTCAGACTTGGCCACTAACAAAGAGTGGATTGCACAATCAAGTACAACTTTTATTTTTTTATAAGTAAAAAGCCAATCTCAATAAATCCTAAGTACACATGAAATATACAAAAGGAACTCATAACTAGGAGGGGCAAAACGAACAAGGAAGTCACTAAAGTACAACCAAAATAATCAAATCCCCAAAGTCCTCTCTTCATATCTTAGTAATTTCCCGTTGAGTGCACAACTTCAGAGCACACTTGATAAATATCACGGGGTATTGTAATTCATCAGAATAGAATTTACCATACTGCAAATACGTTATACTGACTATGAAATTCAAAAAGTATTATCAACTTCAACATATTTCCAAATGTTTCTATTTGATAAGATAGAATACATGGACATCACAAGAAATAGTGCTTTCAACTTCAAACCATCATGCCAATACTGTATATATTTTTCGTAATAGCATTTAAATTAACACAAAAAGCTATAGACAATCAATAGGCCATTTTGTAGTCAAAGAGAATTGCAGCCTCCTAGATAATATCATTCTACCAATTTTAATTCGACATTCTCAGAGCAAGATAAAGTCACAACCAGGAACAACTGAGGTAAAAATGACTGATGTTCGCCAAGAAGAAATTTGTAAGAAGTAAATTTTCTTAATATTAACTATGTTCAACACAGTAGTGTGTTTGTCGGTGCATAAGTGTGTTTATGAACATGGTTATATCACTGTGTAATGGGTGCCTTACGCTTTTAATAAAATTAGTCTTTTACTTATCAAAAACAAAAAAAAAAAACTGTATATACCAGCTAGCATGCTCCAAAAATAAAAGGGAGTCATCAAAATAACGAGACCTTGACCACAGACAAGCAATTCCACAGCAACCAAATTTGTCTGGTTTTTGGCTCAAGCATACAGGATGACCATAACAAGCATCCGCCTTTATTCCTCCTTCTAGAGCTATTCTTGAGATTTAACCCAATTCATAACTCCTTTCATAGCTCCATGAAATAGATACCAGCTTTCATTTAAATTAAATAATACCAACACGCAAATTCAGGATAAAAATTAGAAAAA
>FXXK01000814.1:26021-56194 GCA_900184695.1 Betula pendula | reverse complement strand
TATCCCTATCCCTATCTCTGTCTCTATCTCTATCTCTATCTCTATGTCTCTCTCTGCTCCTACTTCTCCTTCTCGAATGCCTCTCCCTATCCCTCTCTCTTTCGCCCCTCTCCGAAACCCTAGACCGCTTGTCCTCTTCTTCTTCTGAGCTAGGTTTCTTCTTGAGCTTGTTCTGGATGGCCTCGAGCTGCGCTTGCTTTTGTATCTCGGAGGCCTTGGTGGGGCTCGAGGCCCTGACGAAGGCGCTGAGGAAAGAGGAGGATGACGAAGGCAGAGCCGAGCCCCTGGTTGGAGCATTGTCCGAAGCTGAGGAGGAGGACGAGAAGCCGAGGCCTTGCTTGAATCTCGCCGCTCCTGCGCCTTTGCGAGTCAGCTCCTCGTAGTACGCCGCGGCTTTCTCTTCCTCCATTTTCCTGCGAGTTTTTCTTTTCTTCCAAACAGAGCACTAGAGCAGGTAGTGGGGTTGACTTGTCTTCTTTTCCTTGTTGAAACGGCGTCGTAGACTTGGAAACACTGGGGTTTTTTTTGGGGGGGGGGCGGGGGGGGGGGCTCTATTTTTTGAACATTTATTGGGTCTGGTAAAAAAGTGGCCCATTGGATACGATTATGGCCCTCCATATGGGTCTCTTTGAAGAGGCTTAATGGGAAAGTAGGTGCAAATCTCTTTTCAGTCTTTTGTACAAATCTGTCTTCCTGGGCCATCCTCTACCGTCGATTTTCAAACCTTAGTTCAGAACATAAATGGCTCTCCTTCTCCAATGTTAAAATGTTTTTTTTTTTTTTTTTTCACCATTTGAATCCCAAATGGATTAGTATCTTTTATCTCAAAACAAAACCTTTATATGTACACAACCATTATCAATACCCAATAAATTAACAATTTTTTTTCTTTCCATAAAGGATAAAATAAGTCTTGTTTTGTTTTTAGATTTTTTAAGTGCCGTAAAAAGATTAGTACAAAATCTGTCCATATGATTTATCTGATTTAGAAATAAGTAATGCTTGTTGTCTATCTTATTTTTTTTTATCTGTGACCATTTTTATATATATTGATAAAGATAAGCCCCACAAATGACAAAAAAAAATTCTTTAAAATAAAATAAAAACCAAATATATAAATATGGACAAAAATAGAGAAAACAGATGGACAACAAACATTTCTCTTTAGAAATGAAATAAAAATCTCTGCGACATACCGAAAAAACAATTTATTTTTCACTGTCAAATTTTGTCACAGATTACGTTAGTATGCCACGTCAAAGTCAATAAAATAACAATACGTATTACTCTTATAAAATTATATAAAAATAAACCAAAAAATGAAAAGGAATTAAAAAACTAAAAAACTTTATTAAGAGTGACCTTAAGCTTGGACTAAGACTACCTTTGGGCCGATAGAGTGTGGGGCTGGGCCCAAAACCATTCCAGATTTGGATACTCCATAATTTGAATGGACGACACGTAAGCTGCACTCAGCGTTTGGAAAGGTCTGTCTCTCCAGCTTGTTTGACCGGCAGCACTAAGCAACAAACATAATGAAGACAATCTCTGAAAATTCCTACTCCGATGGGATTTTAGCTAAAGACCGGGCACTGGATTCATCAAATCTTAGAAAAGGCAATAATCCTCATTATGATGTGGACTTCTGTTGGACAGCAATAACACTTTTTTACTAAAGTCAGGGTCCAAGATGCCACACTTCTTGCCAGCAACACCAACCAAAAAATAAAATAAAATAAAAGTCCAAGATGCCATTACCCACAACAAGTAATCAAAAAAAGGATCCTTCCTCCTCGTACATCAAAGTTCAACCCATCGCGGACCAAGTAATTACAAACAAGGAGACAACTCTCAAAACCCAGATACAAAAGAACTCATGATTTATATATATTTATAAAAAAAATGCTATAAATTAAATTATTAAAAATAATTTTTTAGGAGATGTTTTTTGTATTTTGATATGATATAAATGTGAAAAATGTTTTGAGTTTTTTTGTGTTGGAAGTTGTTTGTTAATGTTTTAATTTTTTTTTTTTTTTTGAAATGAAAAAGAAAAAAGAGAGTAGGTTAGCAAACACATTTTTATTTTACAAATAGTTCGAAATGTTAAAATTACAGTCATAATTAATCATTAGATTGGTTATTGTTAAAAATAAATAAAAAATCTAAGAGTTGGTTAATAATACTAGGTCAGCATTTATAAAATAATTGTAGAATAAAAATATGGTATATAATATTACTCATTTCTTTTAACCCCACAATTAAAAAAAGAAAAAGAAAAAAAGAAAGTAGAAGTGATTTTCAAAGTTATAATTGTTTGGACCATAAAGAACACTAAATATCCGAAAATTGAGATTCAGCACAAATGATCAAAGCACTTAATTTTTATTTAATCATTACTCATTTTCTATCATAACTTATTTATCAAAATAAAATAAAAAATATAAAAAATAATGTACATGTATTTGAAAAACTACTAATTTTTTGGTGTTGACTGTCTCATTTGAAATTATTTGTTAAAAATAGTTGCTATGTTTTAGCAAACGTTTCAAAAATACTTCTCTTTCATCAAACAGAAAAATACTCTTTTTATTTTTTTAAACACAATTACCAAATAAAACACTTTTCAAAACAAAATAATAAAAAAAAACACTTTTCAAAAAAACAAAATCTAATTCCATTTTTTAGAAAAAATTCACAATTATTTTGATAAAACAAACACTTACCTTTATCTTGGTTTGAATAGTCACGCGATTACCTTTATCTTGGTTTGGATTAGCTACACGGCCACCCCAACCAAACAGGGTAGTCACATTGCTATCCCTTTTTTTTAAAACAAAAGAGAAAAAGCAAATTTTTTATTTATATTTTTTATATAAAGAAGAAGTTAACCTCCACACTTAAAAAATAAGTATGTATTTACTCAAAATATGATTATTCAGTATTTATTTCTTTGAGAACATAACAATTTTTTTTTAAAAAAAAAAGTTTAACAAACAATTTTTTGTTGGACCCCACAAATAACATTTGTTTTTCAAATATAGACCTACTGAAAACACTTCTCAACTTTTAACCCCCTAAAAAACAAATTCAAATGAAAACACCAAAAACATTTTTAAAACCGCTTAACAAATTAACATGCCCACTGCATTTTGGATTGAAACAAAAAGAAGACTTTTCAAAAATCAGAGGTTCTCTTTCTAACTTCTCATCGGGAGAAATTCTCCCATTTTTCCCGTGTAAAGAGCTTTTTCCCTTTTAGTGAGAGACGTTCCGCTCCCTCTTTGTTGTTGTTTAGAAAAATACACTTTAATCCCTTGAATTATCACAATTTTTGTTCTTACACCACCAAATTTTAAAAAATGACATTTATGCTCCTCAAACTATTAATTAGTGACAAATAAGACACTTTGTTAACAATTGACATCAAAATAGATAAAAAGAAAAAAAGAAAAGGTAGTCACATGCGCTACACGTCAGTGATGGAGTCAGAAAGTACTATGGACAAAGGCCAAGACCAAAAAAAATTATTGAATAGGGCAAAAAAAAATTTAGATAAGAGCCAATAGGTTGAAAAATTAAGAAGTTAGCTTGTAAAATTTTTTTATGGTTTGTTGGGGGAAAGGGCCATGGCCCCTACCAGCCCCCACCTCCGTCCCTTATGCATGTGATTTAGCTCATTTTCACATTTTGAATGTTTTTAATATCATTGTTGTGGGGTTTTTATTGGTCCACACCCCATGTATATTTTTATTTTTCCTTGTTAACTAATGCCATCTTATTGGACCAAAAAAATGTAATGTTACATATCATATTTTTATACTGTATTAATTAATATTTGATTTTTAATTTTTCTTTTTGAACTAGTATGATTCTAGTTGTGATATTAATATTATAAGATAATTATAGAATAAAAATATAACTTTTGGTATTATTAAAGAAAAGGCTTTGAAGATGAGAATTGTCATTCCGATCATGTACAATATTGTAACCCACTATCTCTACATAATAATCAAAGTATAGTGATAATTCAACGCCACCTTCTCATGGCCCCGTGACCACTTTGCATTCTTTTCCTTCCTCTTTTGAAACCCATGAAACGTCAACAAAACTTTAAACTACGATGATAGATATTCCACTTCCTAATGCTCCCCTGCTAACTAATTAACGGCACCAACTGGTTTTTTTTTTTTTTTTTTTTTCAGAAGGGTTTTTGTAACTTTTTTTTATCAGATGCGGAATTGAAACAATGAAAGAAGCAAAATCTCTTTGGCACAAAAAAAAAAAAAAAAAAAAGGATGCAATCTCTTCTCCACGCCCAGGGGAGATCCTATCCGTCCGATAATGCAAATCCACTTGGATTTGGGAGATACTCTTTTATTAGATATGTTTCCTCTAACTCTAAAAAGCCAAGCAAATACGATCTGGGGTAGAAAGCAGATCCAATCCCCACGAGATCGCAGCGTAAAGTCCGAAGCATATCCAATTAGCCAGCTGACTGGATCGCAGCGATATTAAATGGAGCATTTAAGATCTGACCGTTCACGCAAATGGAGGAGATATCAGAGAGAGAGAGAGAGAGGGGAAAGAGACAAGTGACTTTTTTGTATGGCTAGATGTGGCCCCACCACCTGGCATCGTATCTACTAAGATTGTCTTGTCCGTACCATAATATATTTTTGGAGGTGACTCTCAACTACTCGCAGCCGGCCGACGACGGCTTTCCTCTTTTGACGCCGCCGGTTGGGCTTCATTCTCGGTTTTAGCAAGTTCAAGTTGGTGACGTCCGTTCAAAATGATAATAATTGCTTTTTATTTATTTATTTATTTATTGTACATTTTATGTGGATTAGTTAATTTGTCCAAAAAAAAAAAATTGTATGCAAATGAACGAACTGCATATGTACATATATATAGCAGGTCCCTTTTAGTATTTGAAATTGCGTATTTATACGGTCATGACCTTTGGTCAAAATGTTTCATCCTAGGTTAAAGGCTTGCATCAAATGAAAGCTATTATGGAGATTTTTGGGCAGTTAAATTTTGATACGATTTATGAATTTGATATAAAATTATTTAATACAAAATTAGTTAGTTAAGGTTAAAAAATTTGATTTATTTAATTAAATGAGTCGGATTAAATTGACATATATAGTTTTATACTCGTATATCAATACGCCTCAAGTTTCACACGCAAACGTGAATTACTACCCTTACTTTGCATGCCTAACTTCTTTGTTTTTAATGAGACCAGACCATATAGTAATGCTACATGAATTATTATATAGAAAAGTCCACATATCTTCTCAAACTACCACTTAATTGACAATGTCTTTTTCAAACTTTTAACTGTGACAATGTCCCTCCCAAACTACCAAACAAATGACAATGTTCTCACTAAGGACGAAATACCCTTAATAAATAAAATAAAAATTTCTTAAAAAAACTAAACTAAAAATAAAAAAAAAAAAAAAAAACTACAATTCATAAGGCTAGAAAAACTTAAAGCTAAAAATAAAAAATAAAAAAAAACTATATAATATATATATATATATATATATTTTAAAAAAAAACACTTCAAACCAATTGTGACAAATTCAAGAATAAAAAAAATTATAAACATTTTCGTTTAAAAAATTATAATTATTTTTTTAAAAAAAATTATTATTATTATTTTCAATTCATAAGGTTAGAAAACTAAAACTAAAAAAAAAAAAAAAAAAAACTAGCAATTTTTTTTTATATATAAACAAAAAAAAAACACTCCAATCCAATTAGCCAAGTTCAAAATTTTAAAATTATAAAGATTTCGTTTTAAAAAATAAAATTAAAAAAAGAGTATTTGGTCTTATTGAAAATTTGTAAGGTTATTTTTGTCTTTTTGTTCCATTGGGGGATATTGTCATTTGTTTGATAGTTTGAAGGGGATATTGTCACAATTGAAAGTTTGAGGGACATTATCAATTTGGGTGGTAGTTTGAAGGAGTATGTGAACTTTTCTATTATGTTATATAATTGGGATTTCAAACTCCAAAGTCCCAACTATATATATGTATCATTGAATACATATTATGTTTGTTAAAGTGTTTTTTAACCTCTTTTCTTATTATTATTTGGTTCGAAAAGTGTTTCGATATTAATGCATTTTTTTAAAAAGAGAAAACAAAAAAAAAAAAATTAACAAACGTATTAGTTTCGATGGTATTGGATTTTTCAACAAAACAATTTTTTTTTTTTCAACAACATTTATTTGGGGTTGTATATCTCAATCCAATCCTACCTTTTATAGATGATAAAATCATGTTTGGCTGTGTATAAGATTTTATAATTGTAAGCATTATATTCAAGTTATATAAAATGAATTTTGATGTTAATTATGATATAATCAAAGAACAAACAGAAAAATTCTTTCTTTTTTTTTTTTTAAAGTAAACAGAAAAATTCTTAAAGGCTAGCTAAAGCTGATATCATGCGCAATGTTGAGAATAGCATTATTGTGTATAATTTTCAATATAAATGAATTGGTGCGTGTCATGCATTGATTTTTTTTTTTTTTGGTTGTTGTCTTATTATCATGTCTATGCACGCCTGGAGAGATACACAAACTCATGACACTGAAGAGTTTGAAGAAAGCTTTCATCAATGCTGACGGTATTACCTTTTTTTATTATTATTATAAGTTTTGTATAAATTAACTTGACAAACAACGTAACACTTATATAATAGCTTAATTATTATTTTTTTTGTAAGTACTAAATAGTTAAGGTTATCTGTGAAATTTGTTGCTTAATATATATATTTTTTTATTTTTTATTTTTGTGTTTTTACATCAATCGTTTGTTGAAATTTTGAGGAGAGTGTAGTTTTCTATTTCCAAAAACAAAAAAAGTATTTTTGAAAACTCTATCAAACATAGCCAACGTTCTATCTGGACAAATGTTATAAAATCGACTAATTATATTTGTTAATCTTTATATTTATTTTGTGTTTATTAAAATTAATGTAATTTTTAAAATTACTATTAAATTTGTAATAGATAATTATTGATTTTTAATCGAATGATGATTTTAAAAGTCATATCAATTTTGGTTGACATAAAGTAGATATGGGGTTGACATGTATTATTTCTCTATCAAATCAACATATAACATATGAGTAATGATACAAGTCATCCTCTATGTCTATCTTGCATCTACTAAAAGTGACGTGACTTTTAAAATCATCATTAGATCAAAAGTCAATAATGATCAATCATAAATTTAATGATAATTTTAAAAGTCACATAATTTTTAGTTAATACAAAGCCGATATAAGAGTTGACATATATATTTACTTTATAACAAATATATATTTTTGGAGTAATGCTAAATGTTATTATTATTATTTTTTTGAAGGAGAAACTCCTGATTTTCATTGATGACAATTTTTGAGCAAAAACGTTCATACAATCAAAACCTTAAGCAAAAAGCAAAAAGTAAAAAGATTCGACAAACATAGTTCAAGGCTATAAACTTGCAAGTCATCTATGACCTAATCAACCACACACCTATATATGATTATGATTATAGATCAGATCTGCAACAAGCAGACAAATTCGAAAACATAGGGAACTCAAGTCACAACACAATTATTAAACAGCCGTGAAAGATAGTCTCCCACACCGAATTACACCTTCTCGACCAAAAAAGCCAAATGACTAAAACAGCAAAAAAACAGAAAATAAAAAATACAAAGCAGATCCATCGATGTGGCTTGTGGCAGAAGGAGGCGGGGGAGCCCATGAACTTAGTGGAGGGGCGCGTGAGATGGTGGAGCTCTTCAAAGTTTACAGATTTGATTTTGAAAAAATCAAATCCAAAAAACTTAAAAAAAAACAGATCCATAGCTGTGAGTGGATAGATGATGTGAGACCCAGCCAATAAATCGTGGAGGGGGAGTCGGTGAAGCTGCAGTGCAGGGATAAAGTCTCCACAGAGGAGGATAGAGCCGCCAAAAAGCTGATTGGTGCCTCCGAATAGGGGAGAAAGAGAAAGGGAGGAAAAAAGGGGGGAGTAGAGGGGAAAGGGGGGGGGGGGAGGCGGTTCAGATCGCTCCCTCCTCCCATTGCAGCTATGAATTTCTTTTGGGTTTTCGAGAAAGAAGAGAGATTTTTGAGAAGATGAACAGATTTTAATTAACACATCGTCAAGTTATATAATGCTAAATGTTATTCTTATGTCCCTCTTGTGCCACTAAAAAAATAATATGACTTTTAAAATTACCATTAGATCAAAATTTAATAGTGATTTATCACAAATTTAATAATAATTTTAAAAATCACATTATTTTTAAAATAACAAAAGAAAAACATATGAATAATATTTAACATTACACATAATTTTTGCTGAGAAAAAGAAACAGATACTGGGATACATATTTTTTAATTTATAGTGATAAAATAATTGAAATATACGGAAATGTATAAAGGTATTCAATGCAAACGTTGTATCCCACCTCGAATGGCTCAACAAAAAATTAGCCATATCTTGCGAATCAACAAAAAAATCTTGAAAATGGATTGGTGACTTTTGATTTGGATTAAGGAACAACTGCAAAAGGCCATTACACTTACAGAAATGCTAGACTTATAAATTGTTTTACAAAAAAAAATTTTACAAACTGATGTGGTATAATATGATTGAATTTTTAAAATTTTAAATTTATGTCATTTTCAATTATGTTGCGCCACATTAATTTATAAAAGCTTTTTTTATAAAAATTTTTGTAAACCTAACATTCCTCACTTAGAGAAACGACAGAATCTTAAGCTTAAGCTAAGAATGACAGAATTCTGTCTTACACCTAAGGGGACGTTTGGCAACAGCCTGAGACTACACTGTTCATGGTTGTGATTTTTTTTTTTAAAAAAATATTCATACTTTTTAACAATTTTTTTTCACTTTTTATATCATATCAAATATTTTTTTATTACCATTCAAATAAAATACTCACAAAAAAACAAAATTTTTCACTTTTTCATATAAAAAATTTACAACATTCCTTCTACTTTATATCACATCAAAAATCAACAAACCTTTAACCACAATCCCGATACTTTGCCAAACATCCCTTTAAGCTTTCTACGTACAGGCTGTTTAAAGTCCCTGAAAACTAAACTTTCAAAAGACAGAATCCATCTGGGTCAGCCAGGATCTCGGCCAGGATTTTGTATGATTAACACTTTACCTTGAACTAATCCCATCCCAAAACTTGCAAAGGTTTTAAGGAATTTGACGTAAGGCTGAAAAGGAGCAGATCTGAGCATATTTCTCTTTCTTGAATGCAATTTTGTGATGAGACTACTATTTCCCACAACCTTTTATTTTCCCTGAAATTTGCAACTATAATCAACCTTTTTATCTTCCCATATCTTGCATACTAACACTCGAATAATATATTTGAGTAACAACTTTTTACATTTATTAACGTGATGTGTTTTAAGTAATTTTTTATGTTAATTATTTAAAAATAAAAATAAAAAAGTTGCTTAAAATACATAATGTTAATCGATGTAAAATGAGAGTATCTTTAGCAATAGTGACTATTTTAACTATTTAAAATACATTTTTTTCTTTATATTTTAGCTATTAATTTTCAATACGAATTCCAATAGATTATTTATTTCGCTTTATCCTTTCTTTATATATTATTTTTCAACGTATTTTTTTTTTAATTGTAAAAGTTGAGAGAATTCTAGGGAGAGAGGGAGAAGGGAGAGAAAACAATAAAAAAAGACTTGAAGGTGCTAGAGTTAGAGTATCTTCAACAAATATTTTAAAGGTTCTATAATAATTAAATTTAGTTATTATGAATCTTTTTTCATCTCCAATAAATGTTTTAGACTATAGATTTTGGTACAGTAAACTTTCACATATGAAGTTTACTGCAACATGTTGAATCAATTATTTATTATTTTATTTATTCTTTCTATCTTCCTCTCTATCCCTCATTCTCTCTCCCTCTTTTAAATAAAAATAATATTAAAAATTAATATTTTTTAAAAAATAGATAGTTGAATAAATAATTTATTAGAGTTTGTATTGAAAAATTAGTAGTTAAAATAAAAAAAAAAGTATTTTTGGCTAAAATAGCTACTATTGCTGGAGATGTTTTTAACTTTCATATATAAAAGTTCATAGTAGCAAAATTGATAAAAACACTATTTCGAAGTATACATTGAAGGAGTAAAATGGTTTATAAAAGGTCTGCTTGAGATATTTTAAAAATGAATGTGAAGAATAATATTACTTTATATATTTGAGTAATGATACAAGTCATTCTCCATGTTTATTTTGTGTCAACCAAAAGTGACATGACTTTTAAAATCACTATTAGATCAAAAATTAATAATCATCAATAATAAATTTAATGATAATTTTAAAAGGCATATCACTTTTAGTTGACACAAGGTAGACATAAAGGGTGATATATATTCACTCAAAAAAAAAAAAAAAAAAGGGTGACATATATAATTACTCTATATATTTTAAGAATATATTTACATTTTCTGTTATGTGCACATAAATAGCAAGTTGGTTTTTGACAAAAATATTAACAAATAATTTAAAATATTAAGCACTCGCTAAATACCTAAAATTATTTTTATATGTATGTTGTGTAAAAAAAAAAACTAAAATTAAAAAATACTATCAAAATACATTGACAAAAAAACTGCAGACAATGTAGAGTTACAACTAACTGTAGCCAAGTCAGAAATCCTCGCTCTAAAAACCATGGGCCAAGGAGTCAAGAAGAAACCACACAAAGCAAACATCATCATACGTTATACGTTTTGTCTTCGCTGACTGCGACTGTTTACTGCTAAAATACTCCTCAATCTTTTGAATTTATTGACAGGACAAGTGAGCCGTGGCGGAAAATTCTCTCTCCCTCTCTCTCTATCTGAAAGATTTGCAAATTTAGAAAAAAGAGGAAGAAAATCTTTCACATTTGGATCCTCAGAATCTCTCAGCTTTTAGCCTTTTTCCTTAAATTAAAGCAAAAGCTACCCTCACGCCACACCACAAACTCTCTCTCTTTCCCATTTCGTACAACCCTCAACCCATAGCTAATGCTATAAAAGTTACCCTTTAGCTCTTGGTACTCTCTCCGTATATTTTCTACTGTTTTCGCTCTATTTTACGCAGACCCATTTCAGCAATAGAGGATAGAGAACATTTTTTGAACGGATTTTTCCTGGGAATGGAGACGGTCGGACAGGTTCTTCGGCGAAAATTGCAGGAGAATGTTGAGGTTTGTGATGGTTCACCGGAGCTGCATGTTCTTGCCGTGGATGACAGCCTCGTGGACCGGAAGGTCATCGAACGGTTGCTGAAGATCTCATCTTGTAAAGGTAGGCGAAGTTAAAATAATCTCTGTTGTTTTTTGAAAAAGATTTGGTTTTTGATTGGTTGTTGACGCGGGTTTGGGATTGGAATATGCAGTGACGTCTGTAGAGAGTGGGACGAGAGCTCTGCAGTATCTGGGTTTGGATGGAGAGAAAGGCTCGGTTGGTTTTGATGTAAGAAATGATCTCGGACTCTGAAATGTATTTCACTCTGTTTGGTTGCTAGGAAAGTGTGGGAAATGAAAAGAAAGGGAATTTTACACCTTTTCTTTTCTTCCACTGCTTCAGCAGCCCAACCAAATGTTCAAGATTTTTTATTTTTATTTTTATTTTTTCATTAAATGAATAGGATCGATAACCATTGCTGAAGGAATTTTGATGGCTATGATGACAGGGTTTGAAAGTTAATCTCATAATGACGGATTACTCGATGCCAGGGATGACAGGATATGAACTGCTCAAGAGGATCAAGGTTTGTAATCTATTTTTCTCTTCTTCTTCTTGTAGTTCTAATTCTTTGATTAAATGGACTAAAATCATTTTGGGTCTCGGATTGGTTGTGGAGAAAATAAATGGAAATTGAAACTTTTTTTTCTTCTTTTTTGTATTTGATCTTGCTAATTGAAAGCTCACCACAGTTTCAGATAAAAAAAGTTATTCTCTTTAGTTCAGCCCTGTCTTTTCTTAGAAAACAGATCATAACTTAAAAAGGGCAATGAAAGGAAAGAGAATGATAATTACGTTTATTATTGTTTATCGGTGTTAAGGGTGTTTTGCCTATGTTTTCTTTTTAGCAGGAATCATCAGTTCTGAAAGAGATACCAGTGGTGATCATGTCATCCGAGAACATCTTGACTCGTATTGATAGGTAATTTCTTAATTCAATCTTTTGGTTGATTTGATTGTATATGCATATGCATAATTATTCTGGATTATGGGTGTGTTTGATTAATGAATAGGAAATATGATGACTTTGATGTTTGTTAATGCTTGATGGGAATCCAAATCTGTTGAATCTGATTTTTCTACCCAATCCGGTTCTTTGTAACCTGAACAGAAATTTGGGGATTTTGTGAATCCAGTTCATAACCTTTTAATTTAATTTGATGATAAATATTCCCTTTAGTATAGTATGTAACATAAATTGCGTTGGAATCTTTAGTTGAACCCAGTATGAACATGGCCAATGTGGGAAACTCTGCCCTAGACTGCTTCCATTAACATCTTGGTAGGATGTGACTGTTTATCCCCTCACATGGTACGGATAGCCCAAAAGACGATGTTAAAATATCATTAGGTAGATCGCATCAGAATATTAACATATACTCAATGGTTTTCCAATCAAGGAAGATAAGGATGTTAAAATTATAAGCAAGAGGAGTGAATCTAATCTTGTGATGGTTATCACTCAGGCTTGAAGAAATTACAAGTTTGGTGGATGATGTTGCAATTAGAATTGAGACGGCTTCTTAACTTGCTTGATTCATGCCATCAACTATAGCAATTAGGAAGAACACCAACAATAACAATGCATTCTCCTAACTTAAAAGGTCCTTTTCAATTCAACTACTGGGGGTTGGTGGGTTGAATTCTTTTAAACCATTTTGCTCATTTGCTGTAGCTTGTCCTTCAGCTTCCTTAAGTTATGGCCTCTATGGATGAAGTGCATTTAGGAACAGAGTATGGGCCATGAGTATAATAGTTAACCTCTGTTCAAAACATGTACTTAAAGTGCTTAGAAGCCACTATCGTCTCTTTAGATTTTCCCATGAAATTGAAGAAGATTCTTAGGATTAATATTTAGTAGTTTACTCTGTAAACTTACTACAGTTATGTTAATGGTAGTTGACAGCTTATTCTATCACTGATTAACAGGTGTTTGGAGGAAGGGGCGGAGGAGTATCTACTGAAGCCAGTAAAATTGTCAGATGTGAAACGTTTGAAAGATTTCATAATGAGAGGGGAAGGGGAAGGGGAAGGGGAAGGAAAAGATAGTGGAGAAACAAGAATATGCAAGAGAAGGCGACACGATGAGCACCCTTCCTTACCACAATCAGTGCCATTATCATCATCACCAGCACTTTCTTGTGATCCATCATCTACCCTAATGCCATCATCATCATCACCATCTGCATGTTCGTCAAAGAGGGCCAAACTACGCATCTAAGATTAATTTGCCATCCGTTGCATTTGAGTGGCAATTTTTGTTAGCACCGGATCGTTGCTTGGTGTTTTTGTTTGGTTTGGACATGATTTTTTTTTGTTCTTCCTATTTTTTCATATTTTAAACTGGTCCACATGATTTCTGACTAATGTAACTAGGACCAGAAATAGATAAAAAAGGAGATAGAAGAAGGAGATAGAAGAATCAGAAATCGTAGGAAATTATTTTTTGTTTTCTCTCTTCCTTTGTGTAAAGATGAAGTGCCTTATAATCAATGAAGTGACAAATATTTTGAAGGGTCGTTTTGTATATCAGTTTATTAGTCCTTTTCTTGGTTTAATGTTACTTTCCCTACTCAGTATCCCAAATTGGCTCCAATGGGTGTATGTGATTTATAAATTTGTTGGCTTATGAAAGTAGAACAAGAGAAAAGACATGTGCATTAGTCTGTCGGGTTCAATGTCATTTCTTCTGCAGAATATCTCCATGTGGAAGTTAACGGCCTATGTGTGTTTTTGTTTTGATAGCTGAACAGAGACTATGTTCAGCATTATCTGCATCCTATATTTCTACCGGATGTGAGCAAAGTCATGCAAACAGTCGAATATGACATGAAATTAACATGTTAGAGTTAAAGGATTTGATCAATTTAACTAAATAAGTCAAATCAATTTAACTAAATGATTCGGTTATGGTTGATCTATATAGTCTTATATTCATATTTTGGTATGACCTGAATTTGATGTGTGAAATTTAGGGCTGACAATTTTTAACACGACTTGTAAACTCGATAAGAAATTAATGGGTTAGAATTGAGAGGCATGACTTGTTCAATTAAATGAGTTAAGTTAAAGTTGATTTATATAGTTTTACGCTTAAATTTTAACACGATCTAAACCCGACATAATAAACATGAATTACCACCCTAACTCACTTAAATTCATTCTTCTAAGAAGCTTAAACGTTACATTCACATTATAGTTTGTACACTTCCAAATGATTATTTAGGGTGGCAGAATCCTGGATCAGAGCCAGTGCATGCATGCTATGATGGTGCATTAGATCTTAAGAATGGGTGGGGTGTGCAGTATGACAGAGAAGGACCACCAATTGTACCAGTCTCTGCGCATGAAAATGCAATATTTGCATAGAACTGAGCTGGCCCATTTATTGAACTGAACTTCTCTGGTGCTAAGATTCATTACCCAAATATTTTCTGGCATTTTTGCAATCTCACTTTATTGTCATTGGAGATCTTCCCGCAATCATAAAAATCGGGCTAATTAGGAACCTAACCAATTGCTCAACAAATCAGGTAGGGACCAAAGGTTTCTAAGTTCTAACCAAAAACAAATTGAAGAGTAGGCAGGGTATAGCGCTAGTCATATTATGTTATATACTTAATCAATACGTCAAAAGCTTTTTAATGAAATGTGCAAAGTTAAGCCCTTAAACCTATTGTATACTAGGTTGGGCTATTATAATCTTAGTGGGGCTAACTCAATTCGAGGTATGAGTGTTAGATTGGGCTAAGCCTAGTATGAGATAGGTTTAAAGACTTGACTTTTTGCGTTTTATCCGTTTTGGAACTTTTAGCGTATACGTATTGGTTCCTTAAGATTTGATGGGGTCCAATTTGAGATATGTGCATTAAATTGAGCCAGCCTAGTACGAAATAAATTTAAAGACTTAATATTTTGCGTTCTATCGATTAGATACCTTACACATTAATCCAACATAATCTGTGATCACACTTCACATTTAGACAACCTAGTCTTAATTGCTTTGGCCACCCACGATAAATTCATGTACAATTTAGAATTATGTTGTGAACTCACAATGCTATTCAAAGAGATCTAAGAGTATGTTTGCCCTTGTGATTTTGGAGGTCAAAAATGCATTTTTAAACAAAATCCTAGAAAGTATTCCAAACTTGTTTGAGAATACAACCTTTTTTTTTTTAAATGATGATTTGGAAACGTTAAAAGACCAAAATTTTTAAATAACAAACAAGACTGTAAGGTTTTTTAAAACCCACGATTTTAAAGACCAAATTACTATTTTACCTAATAGTTAATTGCATTTTTAAAACTGCACGTTTTACCACCAGAGAACCAAACGGTGATTTCTGTTTTATTCCAACAAGATAATAATTTGGAAATCTAACGGGCGATCATGTCGGTCAGGACCATTAATGGGTGTGGAGCTTTGTACCAGCAAACCATAAAGTTGGGATGGTTGGCTTACTCCCAACCTCTGCGGTCTGCGCGTAGACACATCAAAATTATGGCTGCTTTTGCCAGAGACCAACGAGGTCCCCCCAATGTATAATTTTGGTATGTAAAAGACCAAGCAACCTGAGTGAACGACAATGCTTGTCAAGAAAGCTGCTTTAAACAATTTCGACCAATGAAGACTAGAATGTCACTTTTGCACACACTTTTTTCTCATATGGAGTAGTCTGTGTCTCAATAGGCCAAAAAACTGAAAGTACAATCGACAAGCAAGATATGCTCATAGTGGTTACAGATTTTGTAGAAGTGGTCAATCCCACATCCAAGACTTACTTGTATTTGTCTAGCTAATTCTTAGGAACCAGTCTAATGAAGTGATTTGTCTACTATAACATGTGAAAAATACATAATTTTTTTAATATTATTCACGAGTCACTTTAGCTACAATTTGTAGCTAATTCCTGTCTTTTGTTAATATTTGAAGGCTACTGTAGTATCATTGCTCAAGTGTGGTTCACTCATGTCATGTGGCAGCTTGCAGGAGAATCCAAAGTGGGAGACCGTTCAAAGCTTTGCTTGATCATTGCACTCTTGTTTTGTGTATAACGTATCTATAGAAGGACATTGTAAATCCATGTGGAGCACGCCGTATTTGTACCATTACGGCCATGAGCTCTATTCATTGGGTTAACATATAGAGATGCTCGACAATTTTGCTGTTTAACAATTTAGACAGTAAATATAAGATAACTTTTATGAGACTCATTTAATTAAATAGGTTTTGAGTAGTTTGCCTCCTTATTCAAACATGTGGACCATAAATGCTATGTCACATTTGCTGTTCGGAGCAAATTGCTGGAGTTTCGAATTCAATACTAATGAGCATTCGAATAGATTGAGATTTTTATGTTGTCCAAATTTTACATAAGTAAAATTCAAGCAGATTAAGAGAGAGGGATGTGGGGTCCATTTGCTTTAGATAGGTGGATCTTGCATATTTAGTTGTTCGGAACAGGTAAGTCCTGCAACCCTTTTCTTAGGTTGCTTGAATATCTATGGCCTAGTAACGGTGAATCCCAATCGGTTTGGAATATTGAAAATGTATAATATAATGCCAACAAATTCTAATCTAACAGTTGTATAATCACAACTTTTAGCCAAGGAACAATAAAACATACCAATTGTATGCAAACATATAATACACTTACAATGGAACAAGGCAGGACGGCTAAGTTGTCACACCCATAATACAGTATGCACAAACTATTCTATTGCCACAAATGACACGCTTGCATTCATTTCACAAATAAAAAAGGCAATGAAGAGCAACTAATTCCAACCAGCAACAACTACCTTCATTGAAACTGTCATCACTCAGCAACCACACAAGACACAAGATGTTGGACAATTTATTCATATAGACCAAAAATACGAGCAATCAAAACAAGTTCTTTTTCTTCTAGTTTTCTGCAACAATTTTTTTTTTTAATTATTTTTTTTGTTTCAAAGTTCTCAACAGCATGATAGTTCAGCCAAGGCCTTCTCTATTTTTCCTGTTCTTCTCCTGCATTATTTCTCACTCTTTTTCTTAACTAAAGTTCTTCACAAGCCGTTGGTCTTTCTCCTACAACTGCCTTGAATATCTGCAACTTATATCCTAACAATGCCGCCATCAAATAATACAGTTGTGAAGGCCGTGGCTGCCACAGCTGCAACTACTGTAGTTGTTGCTGTGATTTTCTTTTTCTTCTTCAAAAAACATGCAATTGCTCGACGCCAAAGGAAAAACAAAGTGAATACAAGCTTTCGTAGAGAAGAAGCTGTAGTGACTCATGAAGAGTTGAAGAACTTCGGAGGAAACGTGAAGGGATTGATTGTTGATGAAAATGGGAGGGATGTTCTTTATCTGAGGAAACTTGAAGGAGGACAACTTAAAACTTCTTTTCCACAGGTTATATTTAATCCTAGTTTTGAAGAAGAAAAAGAAAAGAGGGTGGATTTTACTCTTGAGACACCAAGAAAATCTAGTTCTGATGCATTTCCTCTCGAAGTAGTGAAACCAGTATTGCAAATTCCAACTCCCCTGCCGCCAAGGCAGCCTCTGCCACTACCATCTCAGCCTCTACCTCCACCAATGATTTTGGAGAAACAAATTACTAAACCACCCCCTCCTCCAGCAAAGAAGATTCCAGTACCACCTCCACCACCCCCACCACCACCGCCGCCGCCATCTATTCCGGCTAAAATAAGTCCTGCAGTGCCACCACCACCGCCACCGCCGCCATCTATTCCGGCTAAAATAAGTCCTGCAGCGCCACCACCACCGCCACCGCTTAAGACAGTGGGTCCAGTACTGTCATCATTGAAACCCCCACAAGCTCCCAGAGCAAAAGCAAACAGCAAGAGTAGGCCAGAGGGTCCAATGGGGGAGAGCTCAAGAGGAGCTGGTGCTGGCCAATTGAAGCTGAAGCCGCTGCACTGGGATAAGGTTATAGCTAATGCTGATCATTCAATGGTCTGGGATAAGATCATCGATGGTTCTTTCCGGTAATTCTGTCTTAATATTTGCCATTTCATGAATTAAATCATTTGATTTATATTTTTTGATACTCCTCCTCACTTATGACCTTTATATGATACAATGTTAAATTATTATTTATTTCAAAAACTTAAAATTTAAGCGGACAGAAAGAAATGAATTTAATCGTTTAATTTATATTTTAATCATGCCTGTGTCTGATAACTATTCTGCATGTGGTATTCAGATTCGATGATGATCTTATGGAGAATTTGTTTGGATATGCTGAAACCAACTGCAAATCCCATGAAAGAGGCAATGTACTGTCAACTTCAAGCAAGTCCAACTCTGCCCCACAAGCTCAAATTTTCATCCTGGAGCCACGAAAATCACAGAACATAGCTATTGTGCTAAGATCTCTTGCAGTGGTCTCTCGCAAAGAAATTCTGGATGCTCTCATTGAAGGCCAGGGACTTGGTGCTGACACCCTTGAGAAACTCACCAAAATGGCCCCAACCCAAGAGGAAGAAGCCAAAATCCTCCAATTCAACGGCAACCCAACTAAACTCGCAGATGCTGAATCTTTCCTCAACCACATCCTGAAAGCTGTGCCTTCAGCTTTCACTCGTTTCAATGCAATGCTTTTCAGAACAAACTATGACCCTGATGTTCTTCACCTCAAAGAGTCCCTTCAAGCACTCGAATTGGGCTGCAAGGAGCTTAGAAACGGTGGGCTTTTCTTAAAACTTCTCGAAGCCATTCTCAAGGCCGGCAACCGCATGAATGCCGGCACAGCCAGAGGCAATGCACAAGGCTTTAACCTCAGTGCTCTTCGTAAGCTCTCTGATGTAAAAAGCAGAGAGGGGAAAACTACTCTGCTTCACTTTGTTGTGGAACAAGTAGCCCGATCAGAGGGTCAACGTTGTTTGATCAATCACAATCTCGACCTCACAGCAGAGGAGAGAGACAGAGAGTACCTAATCTCAGGCTTACCAGTGATGGAAGGCCTAAATCTTGAATTATCAAACGTGAAGAAATCAGCCAACATAGAATACGACAGTTTTATCAACATGGGCTCCACTCTCACTGTCCGTGTCACAGAAATTTGGCAGCTTATGAGAAACTGTGGCAATGGTGAGAATCAGAGAGGTGGGTTCATGTCTGAAATGAAAGAATTTCTGGAGGAATGTGAAGAGGAGCTTAAGGTGGTGAGAGCAGAACAGACACGTGTGATGGACATTGTTAAGAGAACGACACAATACTACCAAGCGGGAGCTTCCAAAGACAAAGGAACTCACCCGCCGCTTCAACTGTTTGTTATAGTCAAGGACTTCATAGATATGGTCGATCAAGCTTGTGCAGACATTTCTCGAAAGATACAGAAGAAGAATAATAATGTCACAACACCTCCTCTGGGGTCGTCACCGCCACTTTCTCCATCAACAAAAACTTCTCTGAGATTCCCAAACCTCCACTCACATTTCTTGTCCGACATGTCTATGACATCTTCCAGCGAATCTGATGATGACTTCTGAAGATATGAAAAAATTTGACAATGGAGTCATCTGCCATATCAAAGGTAGACTTTGGAAGTTAATCTTTCATCATTCCTGCTTGACCATTAGTTGTACTGGCGTATAGAAATAATATGGCATTCCTCTTGTATCAATAAGTGCATAATTTCCTGCCAATCAGTGTTTAGAGTCTGTTTCGCCATGTAATTTCATAGGTCAGAAATGCATTTTCAAATAATATTGTAAAAAATATCTTGTTTGAGATTGTATTTTTAAAAATTGATGATTTGATAACATAAAAATTGTACCGTAAGAAGATATATTTTTTAACTCACTATTTTAAAAGTCAAATTATAATTTTATAAATTATTTAATTATATATATATATATATTTTTAAATCGCATGTTTTAAAGTCGTTACTTTATAGACGTCTCTCAACAATGGGTCTTGTAGCATCTTCAATTATATGCCCACAAACAGGTAGTTGACTAATATAATATTTCTTATTCGGTCACCTTAAATGCTTTTAGACCAAAAAGAATAAAAAAGGCTCAACTACCATAAGCGAACCCCGGAAAAGAAATCAACATTCTCGAGATCAGCAAGCAAAATCCTGTCTGTCGTGTGAGTGCGTGTGAGAAAGCTCATGCCACTAGAAAAAGTGAAACTGTTTGACAATAGGTTCTCTAGTAGAGTTACTAGCGTAACCGGATGGGATGGGAATTGGATGCAATGAACATGAACATTTTTATGTGTGAGGGCGCCTTAACTTTATTTTGTTCTGACAATTATATTGTATGAAATCTAGATTCGACTGAGATGAAGATTAAGTGTAATTGAAAAAATAACTTTTTAAAAACTTAATTAAGTTAACTCATAAGATAGTCAAGTTAAGAAATAGTTATACTACTTGCATATGCCAATCCCATACAAATTACTTACAAATTAACGCCTTCACAAAACTTGTATGGGCGCAATAGAAAAAAAGGACAATCATTTTCTTTTTGAAGAGAATAAGTTAAAAAGTTATTCAATAGGTGAACAAAAATTATTAGGGGTGGGCATCAGAGGTGATAGAGGCAGAAATGACCTTCTTCCTTTATGCCTTTGTTGGAAAGTTAAAATGACTTATGACTTTTTTTAGATGAAGGTCATTTTTATCCGCCTCCGCCTCCACCTTTGTCTTCAAAATATAGGATGTGAAATCAAGCGGAAGAAATTTGCGTGACACAGTGGGAGTCAAACCATTTGTACTAACTTAAGCATAAGTTCTGAGAAGTTAATATATAGCCTAAAACCCTAAATTTCTTACTACCAAAACCATTCTAACATCAATTAACCTAAGCGAAGAGGTTTTTCATTTTTGTTGGAGGTACAGCGCACAATGCTGAGGCAGAGAGGATGATGAAGTAGCATACTTACTTTTGGGCCAAGTCCGGCCCAAAAAAACATGGGCCTTCCTGGATTTGGGTCTTGTGAGTATTAAATCAACCATGTGTGCCTGCCTACCTAACATTCTCAGAACAAAAAGTTATTGTGGAATCTGCAACCACACAACAAGAAACTTCGTGGAAGACCTTGACTTGAGCCTTATCATTGGAAATTTGGAGGGTTAGGCTTAGGGCATTACAAACATTTCTATCGATAGAATAAAATATGTTTATATCTCTTATTTTTAAATTACATCTTATGTAACATCAATATTTTAACTAAGTATTTTCATTTATATTTTAAATTAACAAAAGTTAATCATATAGGATATACACGAATCTATGCTCTCACTCGCTTGCATCGATCTCATTGTTCTTATGTAAATAATGTTTATTGATGATTTTAATAAAAGAATTGAAAACTGAGGTCAACATTTTTTCATTTCATTGCTCCAATCGCTTTCAAGTCAAGTGAAGCAAAGTCTGCATCGCCCGCCCCAAAAGGAAGGAAATAAGAAAAAAAAAAAAAAACTCAACAACGCGCCTTACTACTGTCTTCATCATCGCTCTACTCGGTCCTCTCTCAGTCTAGCCACTCCATGCCGCCATTCAACCTCCATGTGCCGGAGCATGAGTTTCACGAGCTAGTACGTGTTTTTCATGCGCTGATGCGTGCTTTTTTGATATTATTCCTTTGCTATTGCTACTGTTATGTTTTTTTTTTTTTTTTTTGGCTGTTTCAGTTTTTCTGTATTTACTTTGGTTTTTGTTGGGTTTTGTGGATTGTAGTTTCTCTATGCTTCTATGGTTTGATTTTGTAGTTGAGACTTGTGTTATCTCATTTTCGAATTCAAATAATTTTTTCATGGTGCATCTTCCGTTTCAACATGCTTTTGTCTATGCTCTTTGTGTTAGGGATTTGGATATAGTTAAAGGTTTCTTATCGATCATGTCCCAACTTGTGACCTTTATTTTAGTGTTAGTACCGTTTTATGCCACCTCTATCAAGAGGGTATGATCATTTTTTGATATATTTTTTACTATTTATTTATATTTTTACACTATTATTTTTACTTTGAATTTACTATTGGAAAGTCCACCCTATTCTTTCTAAGTCCTTCACTCTCTCTTCTATTTAGATTAAAGTGCGAAAGGCATTTTTGTAGCTTTTTCTCTACTCTCAATTAGAAAAAAAAAAGAAAAAAGAAAAAAGAAAAAGAAAGTCTGCGTCGCCGGCCCAAAAAAGAAGGCAAAAAAAGCAACAAAAAAAAAGAAAAAAGGAAAAAAGAAAAGAAAAGGGCAATGTCTTGGTCAATTGATGACAAGAAAGCCACCATCCAACCATTGTTCATACTATACTATGATATCCTAATTAAAAACCCCATATGGTTAGTGGGTATTTTCGTTAGATTCAAACTGATTCCTTTCTTCAAGCTCCACCAGCTTAAACAAGAATTGCAGCAGCAAAAGGTTCTAAACCTGCAAATTGCAAAAGAAAAAGCTCAAAACGATGGCCAGTGGAAGAAGGCTTGCAGACATCATAGGAGTGAGGGAAGATCAGCTAATCAAGAAAGCTTGTTCTTGTGCCATGGAGGCTCACAAGTCTCCGGAGAAGCCATATATTCTTGAGAAAACTCGTGGTTCATCTGCAGAGACCGTCCTCTTCAGCTTTCCTGGATCTTGGTCTGTAAGTGATTGGTTTGCTGAAAAACCTTTTGGAGAAACTAAGATCAATCGAGGCCATCCACCGAAGTTTCCTTCTCTTAGAAGCATAGGCAACAATGAAGTTGCTACCGTTAATGAAGCCTTTCTGCGGAGATTTGAAGACAAGATCTTGCTGAGTTCAGATTTCCAAGAGAAGGTACTGTTTGCTTCTTTTTTCTACTGTTTTTATTTTTATTTTATTTACATTTCACAGCACTTAGGCAAAATCCTTTGCGGACATAAGTAGCAGGCTGTTTTCATCCATTTGCCAATCACATTCTGCCATGTCAGAAGAAAAACCCGTTAATTTTCTGTTGATTGCTGAAGTATGTTAGGATTCAGTTTAAAAATATATGACAATAATATAACAAATTCATAATAATAATATTATTTCTCATTTGTCATCTTAATGTATTCAAATGAAAAGGAACACATGATATTACCTATTTGGTTGAGATACACCTATCCCCAAGACATATATAATAACCAAGTCACATAAACTATATATAAGATTAAAGGATAACTTCATTTATCTATAAAATGTCACGATTTTTGCAATGTCCTTCCTAAAGTTTAAAACCTTTCAATTTAGTGTATTCAAGTTTGAATTTGTTGTAATGCCCCTATTTGTTAGGCAATTTTGTCAAATCAGCTTGTGACCCAACGTGGAATACAAGCTGACCAACGAGTCACTCTTAAAAAAGAAAAAAATTTGAAAAAAAAAAGAAGAGGATATTTAGGTAATTTAACATTCTTTCGTTAGGATTTAACAGAAAATCCTAATTGAGGGGGGAGGGGGGGACATTGCAAAAAATTTAAACTTAGATACACAAAATTGAGAGATTTTGAACTTTAGGGGCGACATTGCAAAAGTCGTGATATTTTAAGGGGTTAAGTGAAGTTTTCCCTAAGATTAATGAATTTGTGCTATGTGAGCAAATAATTCTATTAAAAACTGGCTTTGTTTGTTAACACTTTTTTTTTTTGTTTGTTTGTTATCGGTTTTCAAAAGAAAAAACGTTAACACTTAAAACTACTTTCAAAAGTTATCATAGGAAGAGGGAAAAAGTTTTATTTTATACTTTTTTTGTTTTTTAATTCTATCATTTGGAATAATAGAGGTTAAAAAAAATAGGGTCTATTCCACTGTGGCCGAGAGTGTTGTTGTGAAAAGTAATCTAACATTATTGCATAGGTTATTAAAATTATTATTAAATGATAATGCATAATGGTTGTTTAATGAAAAAAACTGCGCATAACGCTGGTTGTAGGCTAGTATTTCAAAATAATAATTGAGTAACAACAAATTTATGTAAATAAAATAGTTTTTTATATATTTATTGATTTTGATATTATGATGCACCAACTGATTGTTTGTTTGAATACTAATTTAAAGAGATGACAGATTTTAAGAAATCATAGAAAGCAACTGAAACATAGTAATATGGAATTGGAGTGACAACATGTTAATTAATTACAGATTACAAATATGTAATTCAGGTGCAAAAAGCTGTGATAGACAGGAATCAAATAGTGTTTACAGGACACTCCTTAGGTGGTTCCATCGCCATCCTTGCAACACTTTGGTTCTTGGAAAAGTACTTCAAATCAGATAGCAGAACCATCTCACCTCTGTGTCTGACTTTTGGGTGTCCTCTAACTGGTAACCGCATATTTTCCCATGCTCTTGGGCGAGAGAACTGGGCCTCTTACTTCATACATTTTGTCATGAGATATGACATTGTCCCACGGCTCTTGCTTGCTCCTATCCCATCCATCGAACAAGAATTTGACTCGATTCTCCGATTCTTCGCTACAAAATCCACAAATCCTGCACATCATGATCAACCCAAGGAGGCTTCTAATTTTCATATGACTGTGATGAGGAATGCGGCGTCTGTCGCAACCCATGCCGCCTGCAATCTCATGGGAAACACGAATGTGCTATTGGAAACTGTAACCAGCTTCATTGCATTAAGCCCTTACAAACCCTTTGGGACATACATCTTCTGCACGGGGAATGGAAAACTTGTGGTTTTGAGGAACCCAGATGCTGTTTTGCAGCTGTTGTTTTACTCCACTCAGTTGAGCGCTGAAACGGAGCTTGCAGAGATACCCTGCTTAAGCCTTCATCAACATTTTGGCTATGAAAATGAATTGCAAGAGAGCTTAGAAATGCAAGATGTGATTGACTTGAAGCAACTTGAAACGCTCCCATTGTCTTCAGAGGTCACAGGCGGTGATAGTGCAACGATTAACTCGGCCTTAAATGGCCTTGGCTTGGTAAGTTCTGTTTCTGTCGCTTGACTTGCGAAACTATTTGAAATTTTTCTCATGACCATTTGAATGTGCTTATTTATGTGTGTGCGGGGAAAATTGTAGAGCACGAGAGCGCTTTGGTGGTGCACTTGGCATTTAGTATCGAAACAATCTGATTATGATCATTCAATTTTGGACGGTAAGGATCATTCGATTTGGTCGTTTGATCTAGACCATATGATGCTTTCAAGGTTGATCCAGCGGTTGGATTTACTGGATTGCTAGTGGAGTTAACTGTAAGATCAGGTTATGCTTGATCTAACGGTCAAAATTAACTGTCTGTCAAGATCTGATGACCATATTTTAAATTTTAGTTAATAGTTTATTACGGTTAGAATAGCAGTTGAATTGTGTTATAACTTAAAAATTAGTGCAGATATACA
The DNA here is from genome assembly GCA_900184695.1 of Betula pendula. NCBI lineage: Eukaryota > Viridiplantae > Streptophyta > Magnoliopsida > Fagales > Betulaceae > Betula > Betula pendula. The sequence goes on along the minus strand of FXXK01000814.1, from coordinate 30,541 downwards.
AAAAATTAATAATCTCTTCTTTTCTCTCTCTAATTTTTTCTGAACTTTAGAATTCGAGTCTCTATGTCTTGCTAGAATAAAAAAATATGAGTGTTTGGGTTTAGTTTTCATTTGTGCAAAACACAATTAAACAACAAAAATTTTCTGGGCTCCATTGTATGTTGGAAAAATATTTATTGTAACCCCTGGTATATAATTTTTGGTTGACAAATAATTTCTTAAGGAAAGTACGCATTTCGATTTCCAGCTTTATCTATTATTTTTCTAACACTTTTGTCTTGTAAAACTGTTTGAAAATTTTCTCATGATCATTTGTGCTTATGTCCGTGTGTGTGTGGGGAAAATTGTAGAGCACGAGGGCAAGATTGTGTGTTCGGGCTGCGGGAGAGTTAGAGAAGCGAAAGCAGGGGAACAAGAAAAACATAGATGCCAAGGAGAAAGATATCTTGAACGCAATGAATGAACTGGAAACGTCGTACCGAGCGTACTGTGAGCTTCGCAAAGTAAGCTTTTATGATGCCTTCAAGCTTCAAAAGAACCGGCAGGACTTTGATGCTAATGTGAAGAGGCTTGTGCTAGCAGGCATATGGGATGAAATCATGGACATGGTAAAAAGGTACGAACTCCCAGATGATTTTGAAGGCCAGAGAGCTTGGGTAGAGCTCGGAACAAGGTATCGCCGCCTCGTTGAGCCCCTCGACATTGCCAACTATTATCGAAACTTGAAGAACGAAGACACAGGACCCTATATGAAAACGGCCAGGCCGACACGATACAGATTCACACAAAGATGGTGGGAGCATGCACAGAAAATGCCTGCTGAATCCAGTGGAGAATCGAATTTCTGGGCGGAGGTGGAGGAGCTCTGCGCTAAAACTGGCAGCGGAGAAGGGTTTGAAGAAGTGAAGGAAAGGGTTTTGCAACTAGAAAGAAATATACTGAAATGGGTTGGTGCCGGAGAGTTGGGTAAGGATGTGCTCTTGGAGGAATCCATCCTTGTGAAGTGGTGGAAAACACTCCCTGACCACCATAAGTTGGACTCTTGCCTTTCAGTGCTTATGGCGAAACGATAAGGAAAGGGAGATTTTGGCGGTTGACGCCTGTTTGCTTGGGTATCTATGTTTGAATATGAAATACAAGAACTTGCTAGCTATTTCAAAAACATGAAATGAGAGAATCACATTTCATGTAGAATATTTAATTGAAATGAGATAATGGAGATAGAGTTCGAACTCAGGACCTTTTATCACTTATTTTTTGAAAACTTAAGTTAATAGGAAAGACTAATTTAATCAATACTTTAACAAATATCACCCTCAGTTAACATGCTAAGATGCATCAGTCTCAGTGTATGATTTACAAGTCTTAAGTGGCAATTCCTAAGGACCAAATATGCCAGCATTCCTTACCAGACTTGGAAGAAAGAAGAAACACCACAATCCTTTCACTATAAAGGAAACATCGAGGCTAACAAAACCAAGAAGCATGTGTGATTGCAAAGCAGAGAGCAGTCCTAAAGAGAAAGAGAAAGACCAACTCCAAACCAGAATGACTGGGAATCGAAACTCCATCGAAGATATTCAAGAGAAAGAGAAAGTTTCACAGATTTCGTGTAATATAAATCACAGTTTGTAAAGTACATAATCATGAACTTTTCCTTTAGTCAGATTCTTAATTCTCATGATTTATGAATATAATACCTGACCTGAGACCGCAAAACAGTAACTGAAGTGCTAAACAGGTATTAATGTTACAAACAAATATAATGTTCATGAGATCCTTTATGTAGTAGGCATTCAGACAATGCAATTTATATGACAACTATGTGTTCTATATAGCTAATCACCTCAACAACAGCACTTTCTTTTGGAAGATTTTTTAGTACCTAACAGACATTTGTCCTATGGGCACTAGCAGAAATTTCATATAATCACCTCGTATTAGTAATTTATTTTAAGGGATCATATAATCCTAGTTACATAAATAATCCTAGACATTGCAACTCTAATTAGGAGTGTACAAGCGGTTACAGTTAACGATTATTGTCTCTAACCACAATCGCTTAGATAGTTACTAAATTTTTGTAATTGTAGCCACTTCGCTTTAAGCGGTTAGTTATTTTAAAATAATCGCCGGTTAACGGTTATTGAAACTCATAACTACTTTTTAGACATTGGCCTTTTAGGCCTTTTGAGCTTGTCTCTCCGTCCCCTTCCCCTGTGAGTATTGTCCTTCATTTTCTCTTTTGAGAGTCATCCGCTCCTCCCTCTCCTCCTTTACTTTTTTTTTTGGTCAGCAACTTCTTAATTAAATCTACCGCGCTAAGCTCCTTTGCGTCACCCATGCGCCATCCAGTCATCTTCTCCGCCCTTCTGCTCCAGTCGATGCCTCCACCATTGCATGCGCACGCCACACACCGCTCTAGCGCACGTGTGGTGCACAGACCACTGCCTTTTTTGCTCCTTTTGGTCCACACACCTGATCTTTGGCTTCCCCCTCTCTCCCACACTAAATCTCCATTGCTAGTACCTTGTTTTTATCTATGGAGAACTCCAAATTTTGCTGTAATTCTTTTTAAGGTGTCCACCAAGCCTTCTTTATAATGTAACCCCTTTACCAGACACTAAGATAGTGCCTCCTTATGGAGGCTTTAATCCAACCTCCAATAGTGTCAATTTCTTTGTTGTGGTTCTCATTTTGGTGTGTAAGTGTAGTTGCAGTGGTTGCTGTCGAAGTTGTTCCACTTCTGGTTCGCATTTTCAAACTGTCTTCACTGAAAGCCAAATTTCTTGACATTTGTGTCGAGAATCTATTGGGATGTTGGTCTAGGTAACCAATCTAATAAAATAATATGTATTTTTTAACATATGAGAATTATATGTTTTTTTTAATAGCATGTGTTTTTTACATGTTAAGGGACACATATCATTTTATTAGACTAACTTGTAAGAATTAGTTACAAACCAGTTTGTAGCTAATTTATGTCATTATGTAAAATCAAATATTTTAACTAATTAATTTCATTTATATTTTAATTTCAATTATAAATTAACAAAAGTTTTTTGTTTGAATTCATAAATTATAGGACATACACAAATCTGTGCTCTCACAGCTTGAATCGATCTCTCAGTCTTTATAATTTAATTGTTCTTATGTAAATAAAGTTTATTGATGATGTTAATAATAAACAGATAGCATATAAAAAAAAATTTAAAACTCAAGTCAACACTTCCTCATTTCACTGCTCCAGTCACTTTCCATCCGAGTGAAAGACGAAGGCAAAAAAGAAGCAAAGTCTTGGTCAATAAATGTTTATTGGCAAAAAAGGTCACCATCTACCCATTGTTCATACTCTGATATCCTAATTAAAAAGTCTTGTTCAATCGGTTAGTGGGTATTTTTTTTAATGGATCATATAATCCTGATTAAATAAATAATTCTAGACATTGCAACTCCAACCAGGGGTATACAAGCGGTTATGATTAGTGGTTTTTGCCTCTAAGCGCCAACCACAACCGTCTTAGGAAGTTATTGAATTTTCGTAATTGCAGACGCTTCACTTTAAGTGGTTAGCTATTTTAAAATAACTGTCGGTTAACGGTTATTGAAACTCATAACTGCACGGTATAATTGCTTTTTAAAAATTGACCTTTTGGACTTATTTTGGTGTTTTGAGACTTTTGAGCTTGTCTCTTCGTCCCCCTCCCTTGTGAGTATTTTCCTCAATTTTCTCTGTTGAGAGTTGTCTTGCGAAGGGAGAGGAGTGCTGCGCATCCTCCCTCTCCCCTTCCTCCTTTCCTTTTGTCTATAACTTGTTAATTAGATCTAATTGCGCTAAGCTCCTTTGCGTCGTCCACGTGCCATCTTGTCATCATCTTCTTCGGCCTTCCGCTCCTGTTGATGTCTTCGCACATTGGATCTCCATAGTTGAAACCTTGTTTTTGTCTATGGAGAACTCCAAATCTGGTTGCAGTTCTTCTTAAGGTGCCCACCAAGCCTTCTTTGTAGTGTACCCCTTTCACTGGACACCAAGATGGTGTCTCCCGATGGAGACTTCGATTCGACCTCCAATAGAGCCCATTTTTTCATTGTAGTTCTCATTTCAATGTGTAGCTGCAGTGGTTACTGTCAAGGCTGTTCCACCTCTGATTCGCCTTTTCAAATTGTCTTCATTGGTAGCCAAGTTTCTTGGCGTTTGTGTCAAGAATCTATAAGGCTGGCCCATTCCCTTTTGGTTTAAGTTTTTCAGCACTGTTCTAGTTGTATCGAGGCTTATTGTTGTATTGCCCACCCATCATGTGTTTTTATCTTATGCAATTTCCCCCTTCCCTTTCCCTTGAATTGCTTGGAAAAAAAAAGAAAAAAAAGTGAACATTCTAGTCTATGTCAACTTGGAAAAGAATAACACGCTTTAGATCAACGTGCCTACCTAACAATCTTCGAACAAAAAGTTATTGTGGAATCTGCAACCACACAAAGAAGGAAACTTCGTGGAAGACCTTTACTCAAGCCGTATCATT
>FXXK01000814.1:0-15131 GCA_900184695.1 Betula pendula | reverse complement strand
AAATTAAAAAAGTTATTCATATAGGATATACACACATCTAGCGGTGAGTAAAACTTGACCCTATTCGCGAAATTTGCCCGACCCTACCCGTCCTAATCCGAAAAATTTGAATTTTTAGGATTTAATCGCGGGTTCGGATTATTTTTTTGCATATCCGCGCGGGTCGGGTTGGGTTGCGGGTTGTTTTTTTGAAAATCGCGGGTACCCGATCTGCAATTTGTGATATACTATAAATATATTGGTATGAATAAACATATTATAGATATAGAATGTAGAAAAATTGGGCCCAAAATTATATTTTATTAGTATTATTATTTAAATGAGTATTGATTTTGATGAATGTGATTTTAGGTCTATTTTTTAAATGAGTTTAGGTTTTTTTCGTTTCATGAATTTAGTGTTGCAAGATTGATGACGAAAGGGTTGATAATGTGTTAGTTTGTTTTAGCAGGTATATTGGTATGAATGAACATATTATAGATATAGAATGTAAAAAAATTGGGCCCAAAATTAAACTTTATTCAGCAAAAATAAGTTTAGAGCACTTTTTTGACAAAAAAAATCAAATTAAAATAAACTCAATCCGAGTCCAATAAGAATTCGAATTTACACCCGACCCGCACTCAAACTTGACCCACAAACCCGAAACTCGGTGGGTTGCAATGAAAATATGCGAGTTGCGGGTTGAATTTTTTCAAACCCACACCCCACGGGTTGGATATCAAATACCCGCGATACCTGACCCAAACCGACCCGTGCTCGCCCTACACATATCTGTGCTCTCCCACTCGCTTGCATCGATCTCTCAGTCTTTATAATTTAATTGTTCTTATGTAAATAAAGTTTATCGATGATTTTAATAATAAACAGATAGCATATAAAAAAAAAAAAATTAAAAACTCAAGTCAAGTGTATTTTCATTTCACTGCTCCAATCACGTACTTTCAAGCGGACTGAAACATACTCTGCACCGCCTGCCCAAAAAAAGAAGGAAAAATGAAGGAAAGTCTTGGTCAAGTGATTGCTTAATGGCAAAAAAGGTCACCAATAACAATCCACCCATTCTTCATACTATGATCTCCTAATTAAAAACCCCATATGGTTAGTGGGTATTTTCGTTAAATTCAAACTGATTCCTTTCTTCAAGCTCCATCAGCTTAAACAAGAAGCAGCAAAAGCTTCTAAACCTGCAAATTGCAAAAGCAAAAGCTCAAAAAACGATGGCCAGTGGAAGAAGGCTCGCAGACATCATAGGAATGAGGGAAGAGAAGCTAATCAAGATAGCTTGTTCTTGTGCCATGAAGGCTCAAAAGTCTCGGGAGAAATATATTCTTGAGAAACCTCCTGGTCCATCAAAGACCGTCCTCTTTGGCTTTCCTGGATCTTGGTCTGTAAGTGATTGGTTTGCTGAAAAACCTTTTGGAGAAACTAAGATCAATCGCCAAGGCCATCCACCGAAGTTTCCTTCTCTTAGAAGCATAGGCAGCGATGAAGATGCTACCGTTAATGAAGCCTTTCTGCGGAGATTTGAAGACAAGATCTTGCTAAGTTCAGATTTCCAAGAGAAGGTACCGTTTGCTTCTCTTTTCTACAATGAGTTGTTATGGTATAATTTGCCTTGCCGACATATGTTCCATACTTGGTCAATCCTATGTAGCATGCTGTTTTCATCCATTTCTGATTTCCCAATCACATTCTGCTATGTCAGAAAAAAAAAACAAGAAACCCTTTTTTCTGTTAATTGCTTTCAGCTTGAATTGGCTTGAAAATTGTAGCCCGCTAATTTTTGCATCCGTTTTCCAATCAAAACTTGCCATGTCAGTAAAACTCGTTTACTGATTTGTCTTTTTTAAAAGCTTAAGTATGTTAGGATAAAGAGAAATGCTTATTGTCTTTTTTTTTTTAAATTTTTTTTTAAGCTTCATTCTTTATTTGTGGAGCCCATATTTGCTCACAAAAATTTACAAAGATAAAGGAAAAAAATAGACAACAAACATTTCTCTGATTGTGCTAATTTTGCAGTTAAGAAAGATACAAACAATTTTAATTATTGATGGTAATATAACAAACTCATAATAATAATAATATGAATTTTTACTTGTCTAGTACATAAATATTACCTACTTAATTTTCATGTAAGACTTATTTATCTCACATTTTATATCATATATTTCATGTACACATTTTATTTATAAATCTCGCGAGTAATAAAGTATCTTTATACAAAATTAAGGTTCTTACAAATGAAGAATTAAATCAAAGATAATTGAGACATAAACCACAAGAAAGAGGGTTTATTGGAATATAAAAATCTCGTGTCTATTATGCAATTTTTTTGGTAAAATATTTCAAAATAAGTTGGGTAACAAAAAAATTATGTAAATAAAATAGATTTATAGTTATTGATATTGAGGAATTGGAATGATATCTTGTTACTGATTACAAATATATAATTCAGGTAAAAAAAGCTGTGAAAGACAAGAGGCAAATAGTGTTTACGGGACACTCATTGGGTGGTTCAATTGCCATCCTTGCAACACTTTGGTTCTTGGAAAATTACTTGAAATCAGATAACAAAAACCCACCTGTGTGTGTGACTTTTGGATGTCCTCTAACTGGCAACCACATACTTTCCCATGCTCTAAGGCGAGAGAACTGGGCTCCTTACTTCATACATTTTGTCATGAGATATGACATTGTCCCACGACTCCTGCTTGCTCCTATCCCATCCATCGAACGAGAATTTGAGTCTATTCTCCGATTCTTCGCTACAACATCCACAGGCATACCTGAGGTGGCTTCGGATTTTTATATGACTGTCATGTCGAATGCGGCATCTATGGCAAGCCATGCCGCTTGCAATCTCATGGGGAACACGAATCTGCTATTGGAAACTGTAACCAGCTTCACTACATTAAGCCCTTACAAACCCTTTGGGACATACATCTTCTGCACTGGGAGTAGAAAACTGGTGGTCTTGAGGAACCCAGATGCTGTTTTGCAACTATTGTTTTACTCCTCCCAGTTGAGCAATGAAACGGAACTTCAACAGATAGCCTGCGCAAGTCTTCATCAACATTTTAGCTATGAAAATGAGTTGCAAGAAAGCTTAGGAAATGTGGTTGACTTGAAGCAACTAGAAACACTCGCATATTCTGCAGAGGCCACAGGCGGTGATAGTGCAACAATTAACTTGGCCTTAAATGACCTTGGCTTGGTAAGTTCTGTTTCTATAGCTTGTTATTGTCAAACTCTTTTATTGGCGTTCGAACAAATTCCAAAATTTTCAGTCTTCTTGAAAACTGTGTTTTTAGAGCCCTTCTCATGACCATTTGTGTGAGTGGAAAATTGCAGAGCACGAGAGCTAGATTGTGTCTTCTTGCTGCGGTAGAGATTGAGATGCGAAAGCAAAAGAACAAGGATAACATAGATGCCAAGAAGACAGATATCCAGAAGGCAATAAAAGAACTAGAATCCTACCGAGAGACCTGTGAGCTTCGCCGAGTAGGCTATTATGATGCCTTCAGACTTCACGAGAACCACCAGGACTTCTATGCGAATGTGAAGAGGCTTGAGCTAGCAAGTATATGGGATGAAATCATCGAAATGTTAAAAAGGTACCAACTCCCAGATGATTTTGAGGGCCAGGAAGGTTGGGTAGAGCTCGGAACGAGGTATCGTCGCCTTGTTGAGCCCCTCGATGTTGCTAACTACTATCGACACTCCAAGAACGTAGAGTCGGGACCCTATTTGGGCAGTCCCGGGAAGCCCAGGAAGCCCAGGCCGAAAAGATACATATACACACAACGATGGCATGAGCATGCTAAGAAGCTGCCTGCTGAATCCAGTGGAGAATCGCATTTCTGGGCAGAGGTAGAGGAGCTCCGCACTAAAACTGGCAGCATTGAAGGGTTTGAACAAGTCAAGTCAAGGGTTTTGCAACTAGAAAGAAATATACAGAGATGGAATACTACCAAAGAGTCAGGTAAGGCTGTGCTCTGTAAGGAATCCATCCTTAAGGAATCCATCCTTGTGGAGTGGTGGAAAGGACTTCCTGACCAGCATAAGAATGATTCTTGCATTTCAGGACTCATGAATCCCTAAGGAAAGTGAGATTTTGGCAGCCGTGCTTTCTTGGATATGTTTGAATATAAAGTGTGCTAAATACAGTCTAGCTATTACTCATTTGAAATAAAACTTAAAAGAATTGAAAACAACAGAAGCTCATCTATTCAGTTTTGTGCACGCTCATCCTTTTCTAATCACAAAGGAGCATGCTTCTTACCTTCTCAAAAATTTACGTGTACCATACTATATATTATCCAGAAAATCAAAAGATCATCTATTCTAGACGTTGAACTCAATACACCTTGTGAATCTCTTTGTATCAAGAAACATAAAAGTGTCAACTGTATACAGGCTGAATCATCATTCCATGCTTAGCTTATATAGCGTGATAGAAGCTGCTAAAATCCACCTTGAGTTTAGTATAGGAATTGAGGAGATACACAATCACAGTTCTATCAAGACGTTACAAACTACAATTAATTTAACACCAAAATGAACATAAAGAACAACTGTACTTACAACTTATACACTCTATTGCCCCTTGCAGCAAGCATTGTAATTATCCTAATTCCTGATAGCAGAGCAAAACCAAATACAAGTAGGAGTGCAACAGTACCCGAAATATTTTTTTAAAAAGAAGTTGCAAGAACTGCTTTACCAGCCTTCCGATGCTCCATGTACCCGCCACCATACCATGGACATCAAGGAGATAATTCACCATGGAGCACTGCTAAAATGTCATCAGTAAAATAAATAAATAAGTGGATAGTCATAAGGAGGATTTTCTTTTCAGAGGGACAGGTTGTTCTAATCCCAAGGCTGTTCCCATCTATTAGTGGAGACTTACACTACCCTTAATCCCTAAGTGCGGACACAGTAGCCTTGCAGATAGATCACAACAAACCATAATCAATATATACCCGAAAGGAAAGCAAAACGCAAAGCATAAAGAAGATCAATTGAATGAATACTGATTACAGATATTAAGCTCACAGCTCAACCTACTTTTCCTTTTTTGATCTCCTCCTCTTTATCATATTCCCCAGAGAGCCAAAACTCCATCTTCCCCAGAGAGCCAAAACTCCATCTTCCCCCTCCTCTTTTTCTTTTATTTTTTTATTTGTGTATACCAGGCTTTAATTCTAATTTCTTTATTATTGATAGGAATTCTCTTGCAAAGACCCTATATGAATCTATTAAAACCTCATATTCATACTACAACCGTGATGATTCAAAAAAACCTCCCAACTTAAGTCTAAAAATCCTCTGAGTAACCAGTACGACAAGTAAAATAGTATATGTAAAGCCTTGAATAATAATACTCAAAAAGGAATTATTCATGAGAGAAAAACCACTCAGACCTACAATTTGGAAATAATGATGGAAAAAGATCCTCTCGTAGGCTCCTACTTAAATAATGATTACATCACTACACTACAGGCATGACTTGGTGTAGCAAATGATGAATGGCACAAATGGTGAATGGTATAAATGGTGAGTGGCTGTGAGGGACAGAGGAGAAGTTGAAACACAAAGCGTAGAGAGAAAATAAACCAAGAGAGACAGATAAAGAGAGTGAGAATCAGTCTTTAAGTATATATGGGACCAAATAAAGGGGGATTCAGTAGGAGCACATCAAAATGAGAAATCTGGAGGTTGGTTGGAGTGCGAGAAAGAAAGCCGTGGGATGAGCTATTTGTTGAAAATATCCAAAATGTAATTTGGCAAAATAGTTACAGTTTTAACCTAATCTGTCACAATGGAACTTGGCAATATCAAGGAAATTGGTTTGACCTGTCAATGACACTTCCCTCACCTGTCAACGATACTCAACAATTGTAAATGAATGGGGCAATACTGGATAATTAAAATTTTCAAACAAAACTAAACGCAAGAAGTTTAAAATATAAAAAGCTCATTTTCATCCACAATTAGAAATGACATTCAATTCAAAAACCTCAAACCATGATGCAAGTCATGGGAAACTAGGTTTAAACATTGTATGGTATCCATAAAAAAATGATCCCCCAAGAATTGAAGTCTGAAGTGCTGACCTCAAATATTTTTACAATTACAACCATATCAATAACCTATTGAGTTAAAACCAAAATCCATTCTTCAAAGTATTGCTTCAATCAACCATAGCCACAGAAAGCAATAAAGGTAATTGCATGAAACAACGTAACAAGCTAAAGTGCAGAGGGCATCTCCTACAAAAAGAAATGCTTAAACAAAAAGGCCATTAGAATATACCATAAAGATAGAAAGTCTACACAAACACTGAAACATAGAACAGCATTCGCAGGAAAAAGAAAAATCATATTATAGTAATCTTTTATGTATTGAATTTCTATACCACCTTATCTATTCACATACCAAGATTTGTCCTCTACATCAACGAATGCCCCATTCATATAAGAACCAAACTCATAAGATAATAGCTTAATTCCCGGGTGCTCAAAACCCTATGCCAACATCTACCTCTATGAAAAAAGAGAGAAACAGAGCCTAAGACTAAACAGAACACACAAGACACGCAAAATGAGAGACCCAACATACTTAACGGACGAAAACAGAGACTCCACCTAAGACCTCGTGATCATGCTACAAGAACGAGCCAACCGGAATGTCAGGCTGCCCCCATTCACACTTGCCTCCGCCTCGATAGGTTTAGTCTCATACGGTTTCCTGCAGCCGGGACAGCGCCCATCCTCGTCAACAATCCTCTTGTGGCAGAAAAGGCAGAGCCGGAACCCGCACAAGCAAGGCAAAAAGCTTGAGTCCGTCAAATCCAATTCCTCATAGCATATAGGACACGAGGACGGCGCAGACACCACACTCTTAGAAGCCCACGCAACACCTCCTCCGCCGTAATGTCGGTCCGGATTAGGCAAGCTTTGCTGCTTAGACAAATTGGGCAAACTCCTAGGTCGAAAGGCATCGTCCGGCCTCCACGCCCGGCTATTCCCGCAAGCCCCCGAAGCCATTTTCGGACACTCCGGCTTCGAATTTCCACCTCCTAAGCCCATCCCATCGGTCACTTCCCGCGGAGAAACCACTTGGGCAACGGATTCCGATTCGGAACTTGGGTTTTGGCCTTGGGGTTTGTCCTCGTCCGCCGCTAAAGCATCAGCCACGGCCTCCCAATCATCCAAGCAGCCATCATCATCTTCTCCTCCACCTTCCTCGTCTTCCGTTATACACCCCGAACAGCACCCACCACTGCTACTACTGCTACTGCTGCCGCTGCCGCCACTTCCGGTGAAGTTTGTACTCGAATCGGCACCACCCAGGACGCTACTAGTAGCACTTGTGGGACTGTTCGACGGCGAGTCCAAATCGCTTTCTTGATGAATCGATCCGTCCATATCTTCGCCCCTGGAACTCATATCCAAATTCTCCAACGCCCGGTTGCCCTCTTTGCCGCACTGAACGCTGCCACTCTGTTCCTCCTTGAATCCCCTGTTCTTTGCTGTGCCTAACCAAATCATTCATCACAAAACCGGTAATCAATTAAACAAACCAAAATTAATAAATAAACAAAATCAAAGAAATACGTTTTTTTTTTTGTACATAAATACATATGTAATTGGATATAAATACATAGTTTACAGAATAAGAGATTGCAGGCCTACCTTGGGAAAGCCATTGCTCGCGACGAGCATCAAGCTTGCACTGCTTCAATTTAGCGGACCTATTGGCCTGAAATCCCCAAATTCAAACAGAAAATAAGAAAAATGAACACAAAATACACATTAAAAAACAGATATTTTTTTTTTTACAAAGCAATAGGAATTGAATTCTCACCCTCTTCTTCTTGCCCAAATCCCTGGCGTTGGAGGCCGAGGGAACCGAAGCGGCAGTGATCGAGTCGGAAATCATGGCTGAGACAGTTGATTCGGATTCGGATTCGGATTCGAAGAACAGAGAGGTTCGCAAAAACCCTAATTCGCCAAAAGAGAGAGAATTAGGAAGAGAGAAGGATTTTAGAGTGAGAAAGAGATTGAATGGATAACGGAAACTCCTCTGCTCCGCTCGGCCTTTTCACAATCTGACATCAGAGGGCAGACTTCCTATATATAGTACCCATGTTACGGAAATACCCCTGGTTTTCTAATAATTTTCGGGATTGTGGAGGTGACATAACCCGCATTTCGTATATAAACAATCGAGGGGAAAATTTTCGTGTCAAGGTTATCTTTGTAAAATAACTTAGGGCACAGACAGTATTTGGAGCAGTGTAAAACGACGACGTCTAAATTTTTGTTAATCTTTTTTCTTTTTCTTTCTTGAGTGCCACGGTAAATTTGAAAGTTACCTGGATTTCCAACCTAGGGTTGTGGCAACTCTAATTAGGTTGTTGCACCAACTAATTAGGGCACAAATGGTATTATATTATTATTTATTATTATTATCTAAAATGGTATTTCGATGTATGGATTTTATCACCTAATCATTTTTTTTAGTTAAAAATAGGAAAAGTTCTCTTTTAAATTAGATTAGAAAAAATTTCTCCAAATGTGTTTTTAATTTGATATTGTCTTTATATATATATATATATAAATACATGTAAAAATCACATACTTTAAAGACAAATATTATACACTTTGATAACCATATTAAAATAATATGTAAAAATCAAATGTTGCTAGGACATACGTTATATGCTTTGTTAATTTTATTAAACATACATGTAAGAATTACATACTCTAATATATATGTTAGTTTAATAAATTGAGTTAGAATAAAACTTTTTTCCAAAAAAATAATATGCTAAGAGTCTGTTTGGTCATCCAATCGTATACCAAAAGTGTATTTTAAAACAAAATCCTAAAAAGTGTGTTTTTATAAAAAAAAAAAATGGCGGTTTTAAAAAGTAGAAAAAAAATTTATGTTTTCAAATTACACGTAAGGAAGTGCGTTTTTAAAAAAAAACATGATTTCAAAAACCAAATTATAATTTTAAGAGTTAAACAGTAATTTATATTTAACTATATTTTTAAACATTGTATTTTTAAATCACAAATTTTGAAATCGCTATTTTTTAAATCACACATTTTAAACTACAAATCCAAACAAACTAAAAAATTGCTTTTTAAGTAACAAATTTTGAAATCGTTATTTTTTTAAATTACACATTTTTTAACACATATATCTTGCGTAAACTATTAGACACGTTTTCTATCAGGTTTTTTAAACACCATTCATACCGTCGAATGTTTAACGATTAGGGAGTTCTCTAACTTGATTATAAGATTAAAGCTTATTAGTATTGGTAGTGATCATAAATTTAGATTTTAGGAGTAAGCTCAAAATTGTTTATTTGCAAACATGGATCCAATTTAGGTATGGTTTGGTGTTTTAAGTCGTTTTTTATTAAACAACAAAAACTTTTTAAGTTTACATCCTTCATATAAAGGACGTAAATCGTTTATGATTAAATATGAAAAAAATCACATTTTTCGCAGCAAGTAATATAGTGGGGTTTGTTTTTTAAACACAATTTTAAAGGCTTAACCACGTTTTTGTGTAGCAAAACAACACTCATTTATAGATTTTGCCAAATACTAAATTGGATTTTTAAAAATCATATATTTTATTAATTACATTTTAAAATTACTATTTTTTAAAACCACACATTTTAAAATTGCTAAACGTAAAATACACTATAGGGTGCGTTTGGGTAAGCGATTTCGTAGACAATAAGTGCGATTTTAAACCAAATCGCAAAAACTGAATTGTTTGGGAACTGCGATTTTAAAAAATTGCGATTTGAAAACGCAGAAAATCTGCGATTTCAAATCGCAGGTAAGGAGGTGCTTTTTTGAAAACGCAGAATTTTAAAACGCTAAACTGCGATTTTAAATGCCAAACTGCAATTTTGCCAAACGCTAAACTGCGTTTTCAAAAATCACGTTTTCAAATCGCACTTTTTAAAATCGCTATTTTTGAAATCGCACTTTTTGAAATCGCAATCCCAAACAGGCCCTTATTCAAAATTGCATGGTTTGTGAATAGAACTATTAGGTTGATGAACGTTTGTTTATTTTTAGATGTCACATATGCATTTAAAAACATTTAAAACACATGAAAAATTAAAGGAAAAAAGAAAAGAAAAAAGAGTTGGTTAGTGACTAGTAGAACCAAAAGTTGCCCATATTACTTTAATAGACTTTGATAACTAGTAATCAGTATCATCAAGGATTATTCATATCACTTGATAACTAATATTATAATACCAACAATAAAAAGTAGAAAATAATTAATATTCTTCTTAGATCATAAAGTAATTGATCATGTTTAGTATGATTGCACCACTTGTTTAAAAAAAAAAAAACAAAAAAAAAACAAATCTATTTGTTTTTGAATGTGACCCTACATTTAAAAAAAAAAAAAAAAATTTAACTAAAATATTTACAGTGAAGTACGCAAGTCCCCTCCCCTTCCCAAGTAGTTTTTGTACAAAAATTAGCAAATTTAACTAAAATATATTAGAATAACTTATCTGTAAATGATTAAATCATATGAATAATAATAAGAATGAATAATTAATATAACATTTGCTATGCATAAATTTTGTTGATTTAAACATTAATTTAGTTTTAAATAATATTTATCAAATTTTTCCATAACAAAATTCTCAATGTAGCCGTAATCAAACTTGGTCTGAATTATTCTTTCCATTGTTTCTCTCTCTCTTTTTTTTTTTTATTAAAAAAAAGTAAACATTGTATCCTATCCATTTCAAGGTGATTGTATCAAATTCATTATGAATTTATAAACTATACCAATGGAAAGATTACAAAGGCTTTGTTAGTTAATGTGTTTTGAATTATATATATATATATAAATAAAAAAATATTTTGATATGACGTAAATGAAAAAGTTGTTTATGTGTTTTAATTGTTTGTTAATATTTTTATCTTGACAAAAAAAAAAAAAAGAAAAAAAAAAAAGGGGAGATGTAGCCCTGACAAGTGAATCCTGCATCATCATTTCCGGTCAGAATTCCGTTTGAAAATCAATGTGGGTATCCTAATAGTTCTGATCATTAATTTCGATGATGAATTATTCGTTCAAAACAAGCATATAAATAGGAAAAATAATAAAGAGAAAAAGACAGACAAAAGAAAATACTATAAGAATGGTACTCAAAGTGAAATGGTACAGGAATCTCTTATTCAGGAAAAAGAAAAGAAAAAGAAAAAGAGAAAGATCAGACGCGAAAAGGAATCAACTTCAATCAGCAAAGTGTTGGAGTCAAATTAGCTAAAATATTTTAAACAATTGAAATTTCTAATTTCCTACGTGGCGATGTTAATTGGGGAGAATATAATATAATCTTGGCTCTCGAAAGGCGAGGAAAGTTACTTTTTTATGACCGAAACCTACCTCATGTCGTGAAATTTTAAATTCGTCAAACGCGACTCCTTCAAGTTAACGTAAAAGTATCGTCGCATTTTTTCATCTAATTATCACTAAATGTTAAGAAATGAAATTAAAATAGAAATGTTTGGAAGGTGTTATCTTTGTTAAAGTTTGGACGATAGATTATAATTGAATGTCAGTTCAAAAGAATAAGCTTACTTTCCAATAAAAAAAATTATAGAATAACATCAATGAGAAAGAACCCAAGGGCAAAAAAATTTTTTTGGGTCCAAAGGCCATCAATGCGCAAACTGATTTTTCAAGCACTTGAACTGCAAAGCAGTAAACATGAGGCATCATTCTATGGGGTCCTATGCCTTCTTAGGATGGTAGCATGGTGCACCTAGGAAATACGTTAAAGTCAAGTCGAAGAGACTACAAGAACTAAGGATGGTGGCATGGTGCATCTAGGAAATAATGGTTTGAGTACCCACTTAGTAAAGGCAAATGAGATCGTGTTCAAACACTTTAAACATATTTTTATAAGTAGGTTCTGGTTTGTGTTTGCTCGTTAGGTTTATTGGTTCGGGTTGTTTAATGTATATGTATAAAAATATATAGATTAATTGTAATCCGATCTATTTAATTAAACGAGTTAGATTTATCAACCTTAACTTACTAATTTTGTGTTTAATTCATATCAAGTTTGTAAATCGTGTTAAAAATTAACAACCTTAATTTATAGATGTGACCCAATTGATGACCCTAATAAACAAACCTAAACAATCTGTCAAAATTAAAGTGATAAACAAACAAGTGCCTACAATTATAGCTGCCATTCCTTGACCATACATTTTCCTTCTCCAATTGTTTAACACTGCATTTGCAGGAATGTTCACTTCATGACAACAAAGTCAAAACAAAAAAAAGTAAGTTATTGGGGTATTTTTTTTCCTGGTGCGGTTGTTTGGTGGGTGTAAGACTAACAGAATTTGTTTAGTTAATGGACTGCAGTGAGTAAATTATTATTATTATTTTTTTATACATATATTACAAATATTTAGGTAAACTGATAATACATTTTTTCAGAAAAAAGAAAAGAAAAGCACATGGTATATAGCTTTGCTACCATACCGAATGGAGCTAATTACAAGAAAACAAGTGGTAGATACGAAATTTTTGTATCCTATTTTGGGTGTGTTTGATATTGCGATTTTATAGATAAAAAGTAGAAAAAAACTTTAGTTAAACCTTCCGAACTTTAGGCCATTATGACATGCCATCTTAAACTTTATTTTCTCTCACTTTGGTACCACGAACTTCTAATGTTTATCACGTACACCCCCTCCATTAGGATTGTCCGTTAATTTCTAACGAATGGGTGCAAAAATTTCTAAAATACACCTCATTCTAGATTTTTTTTATAATTTTTTTTTTAAAAAAATTCAGGGGTATTTTGAGAATTTTAACATAATTTAATGGTGAATTCTGAAGAAAATGGATAAAGTGAGACAAGTTAGGAATTCAGGATACCAAAGTAAAAGAAAATAAAATTTAAGGAGGCATGTCAAAACGGCCCAAAGTTCATGAGATTTAACTAAAGTTTCTCCTAAAAAGTATGATTTTAAACTAATTTGCAAAAAATAGATCGTTTGGAATTGCGTTTTAAAAAATTGTTATTTGAACACATAAAAAATCTACATTTTTAAATCTCAGGCAATGTAGTGTTTTTTTGAAAACACACAATTGTAAAGGCTAAATTACGATTTTAAAGGCCAAACAACAATTTTGTCAAATGCTTAACTGCATTTTTAAAAATCACTTTTTCAAATAGCATATTTTAAAATCATTATTTTTGAAATAACAAACCAAAACAAATAGTTCAACCAGAAGTTTAAGCCTAAAATGGAAGCCATCAAATAATGAGAAAAACATACACTAGCATGAAGAAGTTGGTTTCATTTCCGGCACCTACACCCGAAAAATCAAAGAAAAAGGAAATGCTAAAATATTATCCAAATTTTTCAATCTGTAGATCCAAAGGTGATGGTGATTTAGAAGGATGAGAGAAGAATTTGGAAAATATTCTAACATTATTTCGAAGAAAAAAAGGTTAACGTATAAGAGACAATTGTATTTCATGAAATCTCTTAAGTATATCTTGTATATAAAGTAAGAAAGATATACAAAAGAAGAACCATTTTTCATTGAAATTATCTTTTTAAGTATTTCCAAAAAGATCCTATATATATATTTATGCTTGTCTTGTTGGTCCTTAACGTGTCTTTACTAACTTCACAAATGCATATGCGTCCTCTATCAGGGCCTAGTGCAAGTAATCAAAACAAAGAATGTACACTTATATATATAATATAATATATAGTATATATAGATATATATTATATATATATATATATATATATTATATATAATATCGTAAATATATAGGTAAAATCAAAAAGAGAAAAGAAAGCGAAAATTAAAGAACAAATTTTCGTGACCTTATTGTGAATCTCTTTGTCAACAATTTACAGAGTCCTACCAAAACCCAAAAGTAACACATACTGCAAGAAGGAAACAGAACAAAATAAATCATTGTAATCTTGTTTTGGAGTTTTTGAATTCTAACAGCTCCTTAATTTCCATTGGCCTTTTCTCGCTCACTGAGAATATCATCCGGTAAGAATCCCACAGAATCAAGAATAAATCCATATGATCGCAAAAAGCACGTATTGCATATAACAACTTAACCAATTATGGAGAGAAATTAAGGAGAACAATGATAAAAAGAGATGAATGATAGGTACTCTAAAAAAAATTCAAGGTCTTTGCCAAAACACAAAAAAAAAAAAATTAATCATTTATTTATATTCTAACTGGTACAATACGGTACCTCTTCTACCTTTCGATCTGTCTCTTCTGCCCGCTACGGAAAGCCATCAAGAATTTCAACATATGCTAAATAACGCTGGTTCTTCGTTGATGGCAAGGACGAGTCCTGTATTGTATATATGAATAGTAATTCATGATCAGAAGCCTGAGAGTGAATATAGGATATGGATGCATTTTACTGCTTGGTATTTCGTACCTGGAGTTCCTTTTTATGTATGTCGTCATCCTGATGTCATTTTTAGTACTGAAAGCTTCAGAAGTTCAGCCGTGATTCTCGATAACTGGCTCAATCCTCGACATTATTCACGGGCGTTACTTCCTATACAATTGCGAGTGTATAGGCTCGAAATCATATATACCAGATTTTGATATTATAATAATGCCAGTCATATATATATATATATATATATATAGTTACTATTATATATATATGCCATGTTACTATCAACAAGCAAAATGCAGGCGACGCCAATGTAGAGATTTTCTTGCATTGCAGTCTGCAGAATTAAAAGAAATGAAAATGTTGGTTTTGAATGAATATATAATGCGTATATATCTTCTCTTCATAATCATGTAGGTGTTATCTACTGTCAACATTACAAAATAGAGAGATGAGAAGAGGAAAACAGGAGAGGAGAAAGGCCATAGGGGGCCCCCTGTTTTGGAAAAAATTTTTTTTTCAACCCTTTTGGAATTATTTCCCAAAAAATCCCAAAAAAATCCAACCCCTTTGATAACCATTTAAACTTCACAACCCAAATTTCAGCGCATAATAAATTCATGGTTCGTAATCTCTCTTTTTT
>FXXK01000813.1:262934-275979 GCA_900184695.1 Betula pendula | reverse complement strand
AAAGAGAGAGATTTGGCGCAATGTGAATTTCTATTAAGGATGTAAAGTTTCTTTTGTTTTGGTTGAGTCAAGGAAATTACCTCTTTATTTCTTGGCGAGGGTGGGGAATTGCATTTTTTAATGTGAAATGTTTTATAATATTTTGTAAAAGCGTTTTTTTTTAAAAACGTTTAATGCCCACCCTAATTATCCTCAATATTAAATATTTCAAAAACATTTTTTTAATTTGAAAGGTCGCCAAGAATAATGGAAGTAATTGATCCTTTGCCTAGTGAGAGTATACACTAAATGAATATTTCATTTGAGTGGGAGTATTAACACTAGAGGAATGACTCCCAAATTTTTATTATAATATAAGATCCTTATAGAGGAGTGTGGGTAGCAATATTATATATTTTATTTTCTTGTCACTTAGAGAAGCAGAAAATAATTTATAAATGTGCTCCACTAGGGTATTGAATTCACATTATAGGAATTGTTAGTATAAAATATGAGATTCATTTCACTTGACTGATCCAACCTAGGGTTGTTGATCTTACCTAAGCGTTATAGTAGTGAACGCTTAGTAAAGTGGACTTGGTAAAGTGTAATAGATCCATCTCCATGGCACTAAGTGAGTTGCCTTGGTAATAACCCATCGGTCACACATCTTGAAACTTTTATGAAGGGAGTTTGATAGAGCTGATTCTCATAGGAGAATTAGATGGTTGGTATTTGTAAATTTTGAGGTGCGAAGTACGAAGAGCACATAAATTGTAGCTCGTACATTTTTACGTGGCCTATAACAACCATCTATACAAAGATACCCAATGTACTTAGTCGTTATTATTAACGGATTTTCTATAAGAATGGGTTCTTTGAGTATATCCAACAAACTCGAAAAATATCCTCTCTTAAGTGAGTGAATGATGTTGACGATTCCGGTTATCTTGTAATGATAATTGTCGTTTAAGGAATAGTAGTCCTTATTATGAAATAATGGACGTGGGTTTTATGAAACTTAGCTCGGACTCAAGGTCTTATGAACTGTTTGAACAAAAATAGTTTTCTAGTAGTCATTTTAAAACCCATAGACAATTAATGAGATGGAGAATACTGAAGAGTCTATATTTTATACTCTGTGAATGAGATGGCTCATATCATTTTTGGGTTATTTGTTCCATTGTGGTTTGCTCATGGGAGTTAGTAGTTCAAATTTCATTAGAGGGTAAACATTATTTCTCCTTTAGGAGTGAATTTGCGATGTGATTTGGACAAACCATTAGAGGTAAGGCTAACCCATTGTGATTGTCCTTGGGACATAGTCCAAATCACTTTACCCTAAATGAATTCAAAAGTTGGTTATCTCCACATGCTGGCTACTAACAACAGAGATTCCTTTAATGCCTTAAAGTCGCCAACAGGATTTGCTGACTTAAATTTGAGGTCACCTTGTGAAGACCTTAAAGTCGGCAATAATGATTTGCTGACGAAATGTAAGGTCACATTGTTAGGTTTGACCGAAAAATAAAAAAATCGCGATAAAGTCACTAATAAAAGGCATTTTATGGATGAAAGTGAATCTCATGTTTTATTATAGTAGGTGCATTATTTTGGATGTCACTACATGTTGTAATTGCGCATAGAGATAAATGGTCATAAAACACTACTTAAAAGTTTTTGTGTTTGTAGTTGACCATGTGATATAATTTATCCTCCTTGATGATGTTGCTCGTCATGCACATGATAATTTGTTATATAATCATTGTGACATGACTGTGAACATTCAGAGAGCACACACATATTCACCATGTATTCGATGTCATGGTGAAAAGGTATGTCGACAGCTTAGGTTGGCTCACTCACACGAGGAACCGCCTCCTGGCGCTTAGTAGCGAGCAGAGATTAGACATTGTGTCCTTTAATGCTTATGTAGCATAAAGAGTTGGTTGACACATAAATATGTTGCCTTAGCGAGGGCTAAAGATGAGGTCTTTTATTTTGTTAAGACCATGCATGGATAGCCCACAATCCATGTAGCCTGTGATTAGCCAGATGCGAGACCTTAATTTTGGTGCCTGAGGTGGCGAGCAAATAGAAGGACTCGAGTTAGGCGGCTTGGATAGCGACTACACTAAGATCTGTACAGTGTATTGAGTTTTAGACATACGCTCTTATATTTGGAAAGAGAACTCCCCACCGTACATGTATTTTATACTACATGTGCTTATGCGACGATAGTGGAGGTGAGCGGATCGATCCTTACTCTCCTCACCGTGTGATCCCATAGGTCATTGTTAAATGACCTTATTTATGCTCTTTGTGACCTTTGACTATGTCACGAGGTTGAGGTTTTAGTGTCTGCTACCTTGGCATGTTGCTTATGACCATGTATGATGCGGTCTAAAGGGCATGCTGGGAAAGCGACTAGACTAAAATTGACTGACATGAGGGCAAGGGAAGACCAATTTGATAACACATCTATCTTATGTGTTTTGTATTCACCTGCCGGCATTAGTTATGTTGCTTCTCTAGATGTTGCGACATAACTGTGGGTACATTATGTTTTTGTGGAGTTAAGCATTGCTCTGAGATATCGGACTCGAGAGGGATTAGAGATGCTTAATTCGATGTGACCAAAATGAGTCGGGGCATAACGAGACACTTATATGGATGTGCTATGCTAGTCCTTACAAGATTTGGTATAGTGCTCCCAACCTTTTATGCAGGTGTTCTCGGTGGTCGCACAGTCTATTTGCCAGTATGAACACAATTGGAAACAGATAGAGAGATGCGTGGCTGAGCCATGCCCACTATGTGCGAGTGGGAGATGTAGCATTTAGAGCGCCCATTAGTGGGCAGCTCAAGTGTTGTAACGGTTGGACCGTTACTCCACACCATTAACTTGCACTAAATGTGTAAGTTACAAATGGCTTCTATATAATTAGCAGTGTGTGCAAATGAACAGATGTGCGTGAATCTCTCTCTCTTTGATTTTCTGATTTGGTGAGGCATTTAGACCGTGGATATTGTGGGTATTACTCTAGTAGTATACCCCATCACTGAGAGAAAAAATGCTGGAGAATCAAGAGCAAAAACACGTGGAACAACTATGTCAGATCTTATATTCGGTCCACTGAGAGGTACCGAATAATTTGTTATTCCGCTGTATATTATTGTATTATATTTCTAACATTTTGTCCTCCATGCTCTTTAAGAGATCGCACTATCGCAATATATATGTAACTGTAAAATTTATTCATCCAAAAAAAAAAGTAACTGTAAAAGCACAGGTTTTGTCTCTTCATAAGCACATGCTTATGTTATGTGTGCCAAAACAAAAACAAAAAAAATGGTCCCCTAGAACTAGAAGAGCCCTTACCCTAATCCAATAATCTCAGCTCAAATCTACAAAATCTTAATTAGTAACCTCCAACTACCGCACCGTCTTTGGTTACGGATCTTCATCTACCATCATTTTTCAAATTTCATAATTTATTAAGAACTCTGCTAATTAGTATGTAAACTTAAGATTTTTTTTATTTCATAATCAGGATTTAAAGTTGGTACATCTAATTTTATACATGATGTCAATATTATTAGTACATCTTTAAAAAACAAATGAAATAATGCAACATCATGTATACAATTAGATATATCAACTTTAAATCATATCATAAAATGAATACTATCTAGATGCTTGCCCACCTATCCCTAGTTTCAAAAGTTTGAGATACAACTCATTTACCAATTAGCTAGTAATCTTCATCTAATTACACATTTCGTCAACCCATTAATTGTTGCCATCTACATCTCATAGTTATATATTCAGCACAAAATTAAGAACAAATGCACATGCAGGCTCACAACTCACAAGACAACAATATTGTTGTTTCCTGAGTGTTTTGTTGAGAGCTGCCCTTGTTTTCTTCCTCACTTCCTTCCCTCGCATTGTTTGATCCTAACACTGACCGGTTTTCTTTCTTCTCATGTGCGTTGTTGCATTTCGTGAATTAAGAATTCTTGACCGGCCTTTCATATATATTAGTTTAGTCATTTTATTTTCAAGTACTTTCGGAATGGCCATGAAGAATTCCGTTTGGGCATTTCAAATTAAGTTCCATTCTTTTATTTTTCTTCCTTTTAGTTGTTAATTTTGGTTTTCAAATGCATTGATCACTTATTTAAGAATGAATTCAACTGCCTAATATATCCTACTAGAATAAGTAAATATATATATATATATATGTGTGTGTGTGTGTGTGTGTGTGTGTGTGTGTGTGTGTGTGTGTGTGTGTGTGTGTGTGTGTGTGTGTGTGTGTGTGTGTGTGCATGCTGTCAGTACTCTCCATACTTTTATGGGATTGGTACAAGTACAATCACTTGGGTTTTTACTGTTAAAGTATTAATTAAGTGATTAAATTTACTTTTTTCTAAAAGTTTGAGCTTTTAGAACAAGTGGTAATTTAATATGATATTAAAGTCAAAGGTTATAAATTCGAACTTTAACTCCATCATTTCACCTCCCATTTTAATTAAATATTCTACGTGTTGGGTCTCACCTATTAAAAGGGAGTTTAAGTCCACACTTGATGAGAAAAAGTATTAAAGTATTGATTAAGTAATTAAATTTACTTTTTCCTATAAACTTAAGCTTTTATGATAAATGGTAATTTAACATTTATTTCATTTAGGAAAATTCCAGTTTCATTTTTATTCATTATATATATTTGAAATGATTACGACCATTTTCTAAATATATTATGATATTATTTTTTTACATCAAGTGATATTTAGTGCAACGTATTTGATTGGTCACATAATCTCTTTTTTTTTTTGGTCGTTTGAACTATTCCATATACTTTTGAAACTTTATTTTGGACCACCTTGTACATAAACAGGGAGTGTCTTGTGATCTTTATGATGGATTTTTGGTATATTAGTGCACAAAACATCGGACCGGTTTAGAGCATTCTTAGAGGCCTCAACAAATTTTATTAGCCAATTTAACTGAAAACCATTTTTTCTCTATTTTAACCATCAACTTTTTTAAAGCACCCCTAGCGCCTCAGCAAATTAACTATCTACTATCACTATTCCATTTAAATATTATTTTTCAAAGATTTCTTTATTCTTTCTCAAACATTTATACTTTTGAATGTTTGTCTTTTACTAACCGGTCATTTTTTTTATATTTGTCCTATCCCAACAGTCATATTTTGAAAATTTTGTCTTTTCTCTAATAGTCATATTTTTAAATTGTTGTCTTATTCTAATGGTCATATTTTAAAAAATTATCTTTTTCTTAAAAAATTGTGATAAAAAAACATTTAGAATATTCTTATATTATTATTATTATTAGTATTAGTATTAGTATATGAGTTTTGTCATGGGAGAGGAAGGAAGAAGAAAATAAAAGGGGAAAGAAAAATAAAAAATAAAAGGAGTGATAAAATATTAATTTTTAAAGATTTGATAAGTGAATAGTACTCATCAAATTTGATGAGTACTGTTCACTCATCAAATTTTTTTGGTTAAAGTATTGAGTCCACTAGAGGAAGATTTTTCACCTTTTGGTTAAATTTACTCAACAAAATAGCCAAAAGGCTATTTTTAAAAAATATGTGCTTAATTGTATTTTTAAGAAAACTAACTGCTGTCCCTTTTACAGAAAACCCTTCTGCTCTTATGACAACTCTCTCTGGTATAAGAGAAGAGTAGAATTCACACATCACTTATATATTCATGCTTAAGCACCTAAGAATACTCTCATTCTTCAATTGCTTCTTTTCACCCCACCAAAACCCAGTAAAAATCCCCACTTTCTAACTGGGACAATTTCACAAACAGCTTAGAGTCCTTCGAATTCCGATCAAACCCCAGTCTCATTGAAACAATTCCAAACACTATTGGCTACCTTACAAACCTCCAATCTTTAGTGATGCTACAAAATGGATTGACAGGTGAACTGCCACCGGAAATAGGCAATTTAGTAAAACCCAGGCGACTAGTCCTTGCTGGAAACCAGTTCGCCGGTCAGATTCCAGAGAATTTTGGAGACTTGATCGAGCTCTTAATCCTTGACTTAAGCAGGAATATGGTATCTGGGAAATTTGACTTCACTTCTAAAGCTTGATTTAAGTAACAATATGTTAGAAGGAGAGCTGCCAGCCGAGATAGGAAGCCTAAGGAATCTCACATTATTGGACCTTAGGAGCAATAAATTTTCTGGGGGTTTGGCTCACTCGCTTGAAGAAATGATTTCCTTAAAAGAGATGGTGATTTCCAACAACCCAATAGAAGGTGATCTCAATGGAATCCAGTGGCAAAAATTAGATGACTTGGACTTTTTGAATCTTTCTAATTTGGGTTTGACAAGGAACATTCCGGAGTTGATGACAAAGTTGAAAAGGCTAAGATTTTTGGGGCTTAACAACAACAGTCTCTCAACAAGTGTCTCTCCAAGGCTGACATCTTTACCATGTATTACTTCCCTTTACGTTTATGGAAACAATTTGGCGGAAAAACTGGAATTCTCATAATGGTTTTATAGGAAAATAGGAAAACGTTTTGGAGCTTGAGACAATCCGAATCTATGTCACCTGCAGGCTGCATTAAAGTCGGAAACATGAAATTTTGTTTATGGAGTAAAACCATGTAAGCAAGAAACTTGTATTTCTCATAGTAATTATCTAGTTCAAGAAAGAAACTATCACCATGTCTTATACATTCTCTTTTGACTATATTCATATTGTTCAAAAAATAATCAACTAGAGCTCTTTCTTGCTCAATGCTAAGTTGCCCTAGGAATTGCGCAAGTGATCGCATTATTCTTGCAAGCATGCCTCTTTGATCTGTTACACTTAATCCATTCATACATTTTTTTTGGGAAATTTCACTTACCCTTTAAATATAAAGGGTTTTAGAATCGTAACCTAACTCTCAATGTTGGGCTCCTAATTATGACCCCCTTTTAATGTCACCTTTGTCGTTATGATTTTATGGAGTAAAGCTACGGATAGCTTTGCTATTCGTTTCCCATCCGGCTTTTGACAGTTGGATGGGTAAACTCAACTCAGGTTGAGTTGAGTTAAAAAAAAAATAATAAAAAAAAAATTAGATGAAATGACACGAATCTTTTCCTTTCCCCTCACTTTTTTCCTTTCCCCCCAGTTTTCTTCTCACTCTTCTCAGACCACGCTCCACAGAAACCACCACCGCCTGCACCCACCGGATACGGCAACGTCCACCCATAACCCAGCTGCTTCTCTCTCTCTCTCTCTCCACAGAAACCCACCAAGGATTCCGCCCACCACTATCTGCTCCGACCACCACTGTCGGTGACACCCACCCTCCACGGCCACGAACGTCGTTTCCCACCATCCACGGCCACGAACGCCTGAAAGGTATTTTTTTATTATTATTATTATTAATTCTTCCTCAAGATTTTAAGGGAAAATTTTGCTATACCTTCACTATTTATTTGTCCAATTTGTGGTTTGTGTGTATATTCATGGTTTATAGATGTATGGACGGAATCTAATAGAAAAATCCAAAAAATATTCAATAATGGGGATGATGGAAGATTGTAAGAATTATTAAAATTTTATGTTCGCTGAGAAAATTTAGGGATGAAAGGACAAGGGAAATTTTGGTCTTTATAGGTTCGTGTAGCTTTTTTGTTGGTTGGTTTTGGGTATTTGATTTAGGGATTTAGTTTGCTTACAGTTTTCGATTTTTTTTTTCTTGACAAGATTTGTGCTTCTTTTCTAGTTTCCTTTGTTCTAGAGCTATGAGATTTTAATAGTGCATTTTTTTGTCTAACATTTTTTTGTCTATGTTTCCATCAGTACGTGTTTACTACCCTTTTTTTCCTATTCTATTAAGTGTTTACTACTTGAGTTGATCTTAGAATCGACAATTGAATTGTGTCCATTGTTTCATGCAGGTGCTAAAGAGGAAATATATTTTGAAAGTAATGGATATAGGTTTTTTTTTTGCTGAAAATTCTTGATGGGTTCCCTTGTTACGACTGATTATAGTAAGAATTTTGATACTGAAATCTTGACATTTGGTGGGTTGTTTTGTTTGATTTCGAAAATGGTTAAAAAAAATTTGGGTGTTGTATTTTGTTTTTCTTTAGCTAACCGATTATGGGTTTAGTTCTAAGTTTGTGATTTCCTTAAGTTTTGATTGTGTTTGGATGATTGATTTTTGGATGAAAGATTGATTTTTGTTGAGTCCTAATTCCCTTGGTCCATATTGAAATTTTTGTTGATTTCTCTGTTTTCACCTAATGGATTTGGGTAAGCTTTAGTTTTTTTTTTTTATTGTTGCTCTGTAACATGCTTAAGAACCTTTGTCCTCTTGTAAAATCTCACAAAGTTAAGTGCATTCTTTGACGTAAAGGTTGGATTATTTATTTGATTTGGGAGAAGCTTTAGTTTTTCCCTTGCGACATGGCCAGATATTATTGGTATTGAGATTTCCAAGGTAGATTGAAGAGATTTCTTTGCTTGCTTTTTATTAGTGTAGTTTCTGCCAGCAATTTGAAAGGTGTGTGTTAAGTTTTAAGTTTTTAATCCGTAGAAGTATTAACAATAACAACATTTTTACTTCTAGCAATGAAGAGACTCGCAATGTGCTTCTCTTTTTTTCCTTCCTGAGGTTATTTGTATGAATGCCTATGGAATATTGATAATACCTCATCAAATGTTCATGCATCTTGTCATGTTATGTGACAATAATGATACAATCTTCCAGTTATGTCCTTTTACTGTTTCAATATGAAAAGATTATTAGGGATTGTTAAATGGTTTGTAATTCTGCTTCTTAATTTTGCTAAATGCATCTATATTTATGTGTTGTTTTGTGCCACTGTGCTTGTCTGTTTTCATATAGCGTCAAATATTAGGATTATGAAACTTTCTAGAATGCAAAAAAATTTCTGTGCATTTTATACTTATTCATGGGAATTCTTCTACATAGTTCCTTGTCTTTGTATAATGAAAGTAACTGCTAGATGTTTTTTCTTTTTGTTTTTGAGTTATGATTGCAAGCATTGTCCAAGCTGCATGATCAAATACCTCCTTTTCCCAGAACTGTGGCTATGAAAATTATTGAGGAAGAATTAGGTTCTATTAGCTTGTGGACTATTTTGGCACTTCTACAATATTTTCCTTGGAGACCCAGAAAGCTAAAATATGGCCCCTTGAGACAGTGAAAAGCATGTGACAGGGATCAGCCTCTGTCTCAACCATTTGAATTTTTTGCTTTATGTGTGTCTCACTTTATTGAGTTTGTGTGCTAGTGTCTGAAAGTTTAATTGTGCGACTGTGTTTGAATGGGTCATTTTCGCCTTTTATATTGGTAGGTTGTTAGATATGTTTCATACCAGTTTTCCTTACATATAAATGTAAATGTAANTTATACATGGACTCATTGAGCATTATTGTCCTATTTTAATAACACTTCCCTTGTTCATTTGTGCTTTGGAATTTTTTGATCAATTTGTTATATACATACTGGTTGCCAATGAGCTTTAGCTCAAACAAGAAAAGAAAAAATGGAAGCGTTAAAAAACAAGAAGAAAGCAATTGTATTTTTGTAAAGTTTTAGAACAAAGTCACACCTTGATAGAAGGCAAGCCCTAAAATCAAATCAACCCCACAAACAATGACACATCTAGCTCAAAGTCTGAAAAATGACTAAAAGGAACTCTTGGGGTTTCCATTTGTCATGAGCTTCAACCACCATTATGCTTTAAATCTAGTTTGGAAATTAATATTGCCAACTACTCTATTGAATCCAAAGAAGTTCTAGTCATCAAATTATAGATGTGAACTTTAATGACAATTCTCGTTTTGTGAATTTTGTGCATGAAAAATATAGCATAAATCTAGAGATTTAACAAGAGACAAATAGTGCCTCATTTCTTTTTCCCTATTTGTGGTGTGGACGTGGATACGACAAGTCGTATTCTATGGAGTTATCCAGCAACAAAAGATGAATGAGTAGTTTGTAATAAGAAGCAACAAAAAAGTTCACTGGATGACCTTGAATATATACACATTATGGAGAAACTGAGTCAGTGATTGGAAGTGGAAAAAATTGAACTTATGGCAGTAGTACCAAGAAAGTGAAAAGGTAACTTAGATCAATTTGTAAAAAACTATTGTGAAAAACCCAAAAGCTCTCTTCTCTCACCCGAAAGAAGACTGCACTTTTGCTACTCGAGAAGGAGGTTTCCCCATGTGATGACCCAATTCATAATTACATTGTAACTATATTTTTTTTAAAAAAAAAACATACCGTAACCATGAACCGGACCGATCGTCACAGGGTAATAAAAACACATGTCAAACATGTATCTCACAACGTATCATGAGATATACATATATTACATCAAGGTCACATATCACATTATATATAAACTGAGCGGAAGCATTTATATACTAAGGGAGTAATCAATACATATAAAGCTAACAATAGAAATTCTAATGATTAAAAGTTTATATTGTGACATATACAAAAAGAACGGCTATGCAAACGTGTCACATATGACACAAGCCAATATACAAAATAATAATTATGAACATATAATAATCATATACAAAAGAATAGACTAATAGTCAAGTCTATACAAAATAACTATGTCCCACGATGTCAGTCGTAATATCTGAGATAATAGGTTACGGGATCATCATCTAAGCTCTCAGCACCTGCACTAATATCTATGTAACCATAGAGATCATCCATGATTACATATGCAAAAAAGAGAATGAGTGGGTCAACAGTCTCAATGAATAAAAATTCACTGAGTTTTCGTAAAGAATCGATTAGTTGATTTACATAAGTTTACAATAACAACTACTAGAAGTATGACATTTATTTTGAAACATAAGCAGCTGATGAAGTAAACACATGTAGTCATAAAACATCTAAAATATAATAATAGCTGAGTACATACATGTATATTCTAGTCTCCCGCCTATACTAATACACATACATGTTCACCTATGTTATAAATATAGTATATAACTCAGCTACACTCATACACAAGTATTCATTCCCCTGTGGGTGAAAACACAAGCATATAAGTATATTTAAGTAATAAATTATAAATCACATGTCCAACTAGCTGTAAAAATATACATATGTGCTTTCCCATTAAACCTCATATGCATACTAGTACGTCTATGATCAATAAAACATAAATCTCATATACAACTAGCCGTAAGAATATACATATGTGCTTTCCTATTCAACCTCATATGCATACTAATACGTCTATGATAAAGTCCAATAAAACAGCATATAAAACATTATATAAAACTCATCATATAAAACATGTTAATCCATATTGTTCTCTTTGGTTCCTTAGGGCTACCCATCACCATGGACCTCTTGGCTAACACATCATTATTCTCTTTAGTCCTTTAGAGCTACTCATCACCGCGGACCCCTTAGGTTCCTTAGGGCTACCCGTCATTACGAACCCCTTGGATAACATATCATCACCATCTCCTTAGTGCTACCCATCACACCAGACCCCTTGGATAACATATCATCATCATCTCCTTAGGGCTACCCGTCACAGCGGACCCTTTGGATAACATATTATCATCATCTCCTTGGGGCTACCCGTCTCCGCGAACCCCTTGGATACATATCATCATCATCTCCTTAGGGCTACCCGTTACCGCGAACCCCTTGGACAACATATCATTATCATCTCCTTAGGGCTACCCGTCACCACGGACCCCTTGGACAACATATCATTATCTATTCCTTAGGGCTACCTGTCACCGCGGACCCTTGGATGCTATCTTATCTCTTTAATCAACATGTCATAATCATGAATATTGCAATCATCATTTCTCAATACAAATCTCATAAGATAATAATGAAACTTAGTCAAATTAATCATCTCGCCATATATTTCTCAATAGAATATCAAAATATCATAAACCTCATATATATATATATATATATATACTATATATATATATATATTATTTATATATATATATATATAATATATTTATATATTATATATATATATATATATGCCATAGTCATAAATCACAATAAATCATCAAAACTCATCATCAATCACTCATCAAATAATCATAAATCTCAAGAAAATAATCGAAATCACAAATCATATGTTATCATAAAATAACATTAGTTCATCTTTTAAACCATCATATTATTCCTTCAAAATTCCAA
This sequence comes from Betula pendula, assembly GCA_900184695.1. Lineage (NCBI taxonomy): Eukaryota > Viridiplantae > Streptophyta > Magnoliopsida > Fagales > Betulaceae > Betula > Betula pendula. The sequence goes on along the minus strand of FXXK01000813.1, from coordinate 263,769 downwards.
AAATATTTATTTTGTTTAACAAGTACACATCATGCTAAACATTGAAAACAAAACATAAAAATTTTAAGGGGTGTATCATTCTCAGTAAGTATAAATACTTTACAATTCTGCTTGTTGTTGACTTCTAACTCAAATGCTCTAACAATGTCTGCTGCATATTTACATTGATATAACATCAATAACTATACACTCTAACTCTCAAAGTCTAATAACCAAGATACTTGAAAACGTAAGTATCAATGTGGTCATAAGTAACCCATAGTATTCTAGGGTTCCAAATAGCATTTAAACAACCTATATAACTAACCCATAGTGAAATACTAAGGTTAGACATCATAAAACTCTATAGTACTCACTATGGAAAAAAAAAAAACTTAGGGTTTGGACATTTACTTCAAAGCTTGAAGAATTCAAAGTTGCGTACTGCGGAACTTCAACCTAATATATAGAAGCCACAAACCAACAAAAACCTAAGAAAATAATCAATATTAAGCTATACATTTGAGATTATAGCTCAAGCATTGACAATTTAGAGTTTTAAGAATTTTTACCTTGAATCAATCGGTGAAGTTAGGTTTATAACGCCGAAAATCTTGATTCCGGTGTTAGAAATGTGTTTGGAGGCTCTCCAAAATCAATACTTAAGGTTTGGGTATAAACCCTAAGAGAGAGAAGAGAGAAAATGGTGGGAGAAAAGAATGAGAAATCGAAAAATGAGCTGAAATCGCATCCCAGCTATTTATTGTCGAATGAACAGTGTCACTGTCCAGACCATTAAATGAATCATCCGGATGACAGTGCACGTGGTCCGTCCGGACCATGCTGTAGACGAGGT
>FXXK01000813.1:227808-262909 GCA_900184695.1 Betula pendula | reverse complement strand
GCGGATGGTCGCTACTGAGTCAACAGTGGTAAGGGACCGTCCGGACCGCTGCAGACGATCCATTTTGGGTGACGACCGTCTGGACGACAACACTACTGTCCGGATGCCCAAGGCAATTTTCACTTTTTAAGCCATTTTCGAAGTGTTTATTTTTCTTACTTTTAATTACTTTTTTACCCTTAACTTTTAAGATGATTTTTAATCCTTAATTAAAATTCTTGGGCGTTACACCTCATCTTTCCTTTACTCCTCCTTTACTCTTTCTCCCTCCCTTTCTCACCTCTTCGGAGGCAAAACCTATCTCTTCGGAGACACTATCCACCTCTTCGGAGGTTTTGTTCATGAACAGTAGCCCTACCATTCACTGCTCCTCCACAAGATGGCCGGTCTCCACCTCCTCCAGCCCATCTCAGCCCAGATCTACCGCCATTTTGAAGTTTTTGGAATTTGATTTTTTCAAAATCAAATCTCTCTACTTCAAAAAGCCCCACCACTTCATGTGCCCCTCCATCGTGTTCCTGGGTTCCGCCGCTCCACGCCGCCATCTGCCACACCATCATTAGACGTCCACGCGCCAGAATGTTTCCCACACACACTCGTGAGTAGATCTTACTTGCGGGCGCATCCTCTGCATGCGTCGACACGTGGGCTACCTACAGCCACGCGTGTTGCTTCTCTGCCGCAATCTCTAGTCTCCTGAGGTGTTTCTTGATCTTCTGGCGGCCCCTGCCGAAGCATGCTCTTCACACGCCAATGAATGGCCTGCACATCACGGGCAACAACCGGGTCCTCCTCAGCCCAATCCTCTACCGCTGCTATTCTGTTATTGTTTTTTTTACTTTCCCTTGTATTTTTTTCTATGTTTTGCTACTTTGTTGCTTTCAACTTAACTCGATACGGTTGGGCCTCAGACTCATAGTATGGGATGGAAACCCCTCTTCCGCTCTAAATCTTAGACTGTTCAATTTCTTTGGAAACTGTGATAAATCTAAGTTACTTGGTCAGATCAGCTTCTTAGGAGGCTAGACCACTTCCATGTCTTTAGGGGTCTTCGTACTCCAGATGGTTTTATCCATCATATTAGGCCGCAGCTTTCATAGGCTGCATTCCCAACTGACTACTTTCTTAGGTTTTCTTCCCTATTGTGAGATGCTAGTTGTCTATCTGGGTTGGGTTTTTAAGGTTGTTAGCTTTTACTTGTTTTTCTGTTCTATTTTCTATTTTGTTTCCTGTACCTTGTTCTATAATTGTTCCTTTTGGATGTATGAATGAACTTACCAAGAAAAAAAAAAAGTGAAAGGTTGACAGTTGGCGGTTATTGCCTCCTCTACACCGCTTTAGGCAGTTAGCGGTTATTTAAACTTACAACAACCCACTATAACATTATTTTATTTTATTATTATTATTATTATTATTATTTTATTATTATTATTATTATTATTATTATTATTATTATTATTATTATTATGTTTTTTTCCAAAAAAATAAAAAAATGTAAAATACACTTTACCTCCCAAAGTATCGCAGCTATTTACGTTTTTAACTTCTAATATTCAAAAAGTGACGATCAATCCCCTAATTTATCACATGTTTGAAATAAGACCCTTCTGTTCATTTTTTCTATTATTTTGGATGGAAATCAAGTCACATGCTACACACATGACTTTTTTCTACTTAAATGTTCGAAAATGCCATCGGGGGTAAAGTGTCACAAAAAAATAAAGAAAACTTAAACAAAAAAATACAAAACTTAAATAGAAATAAAAAACAAAAAACAAACCAAAACAAAAAAAATAAATAAACAAAGGAAAAATACAAAATCAATCTATGTGGTTGACTGATTGACTTAAATTACAAATCACTTCATATAGTATAAAAAATAATTCAAAAGTCCTCAGGGTATACCAAAATAACAATTTAGTCTCTACAATCAAATTCCATCTAAACTCCTGACAAATTCCGTTATGGTGTCATATCATCACCAATGAAATGCTGACACGTATCACTCTTATTAAAAAATATTAAACTAAAAAATTAATTTTTTTTTTTGAAAAGCAAAAAAAAAAAAATTGAGCAAGTCTATTTAAAAGCTCTGAGTCTATTATTTTAATAATGTCTGTTTGAAAGCTCTAAGTCTATAATTGATAATAAATAATGTTATGGAAGATTTATTATTAATTGTTTCAGATCAATTATTTCTGCTTTCTGCTATTGTATACTCTGATAATTAGTGAAGCATAGTAAATTTAATTAGTTATCAGTTAATTGGTTTGAGGGCACTACAGGTAATAATCTAAGTTAATCAAATTAATTAACCTAACTTTGAGGCTGTTACAATATGGTTCCAAAGCTGATACTCTGCAAACTTTTTTCCGGGAGCGTGAAATGCCTGTAAAATATTTGGTATTTCACAGATTAGTAGGTTTGATGGATTGTTGGGTTAGAGCATCTTGTTAGGTTGAAGATGCTGAGGGAATGGCTCATTTAGTTAGGTTTGTGTAACATAGTTAGATGATGTTGATTATTGTAGTTATATTTCTTTGAAAGCCCTGTGTTTGCATTGATAATAATGAATAATATTGTTGGAGATAGATTATTTTTTTTGGCTTCCCACTATATTTTACTTTGATAGTATTTAAGATAGTAAATCCAACTAATTACAAGTGAATTAGTATAGAAGCACTACAAGCAACACTCCAAGTTAATTATTTTAATTAATTAATTTTGGGGCATTACAATTACACCTTATCCAGAAAGTGGAGAGCACTAATGGCATCAGATTTTGACATCATTTTGTTTATATTTGTGATTAATTTTTTAATTTGTTTTTTAGTTTATCAAATAACGGGTCAAATAAGTCGTGTTTTGGTCAACAAAGCATGACCTATTTATTAAATGGGTTTTATAAGTCGGGTTAACCCAACAAAATTACTTTAAAATGTTTAACCTATTTAATTAAACAAATTATATCATATTTGACTCTAAGCAAATTGACGGGTTGACCCGTACTCAACACGTCAACTCAAAATGTCAATCCAAAATCCTTTGTAGACAAAAACTCTACTACCTACAGCAATCTCAAACACCTTTCTAGGCTGCAGACCTTTCATGACGAGAAGGTACATAATAGCAACAAAGTAAGCCAAGTATGGCACAAAAAACAAATAACAACATCATGATAACGCATTTCACTCAAAAAGCACCAAGGAATTCTCATAATTTGGTTGCTCTATCGGCCTGCCTTGTAAGGCAATAAGATAAAGGTTTTGTGCTAAGCAAGGCATAAACTAAACTACTCAGAAGACCCTTACGATGAGCAGTGTGGGGGTCTGATGAGCAATGTGACTAAATATATCTCACTCTAACAAATCTCTCTCTCTCTCTCTCTCTTAATATATATATATATATACCCTAGTCAAAAGCCAACCAACATAAAAGAATTCAATGGTAATGGTTGGTGATGACCCACCAAATAAATGAAGACCCTAATCCCTTGAAACTTGTTTTTTAAGTGACGGTGGGAAGGATTCCGCATATAACCTTCCCTTTTCCTGTATTTGTTTAAAAAAAATGAACAAAAAAAAAAGTGGAGGCACAAGATGATAGCATTGACCTATCAATCATGACTTTCTCCTGAATCAATCGTATCATGAAGTTGTAAAATATCACAACTTGATCACATCTAAAAGCACTAGCAGGAGTTTTTTTAAAAAAAAAATTAATATAAAGAATTAAATATTTTTTACTTTTTTATTTAAATAATTTTTATAGTAATTTCATTATCATTTTTCTATACTATTTAATATTCTTTAAATTCAATTGTAAAAAAAAATCATTTAAATATTAATTTTAAACAAATAGTAGAGGAAAGAGAAAATTTTTTATATTAAAATAATGATAAGAGAACTAAAAGTGGTTTCTTAGAAATGAATAACTTTTAATTTTTTGGTATTTCTATAATTTAGGGAAGTTGCTGCATAGATTTTTTTAAAAAAAATTTAATAATTTTTCTTACATTAAAGAAAAAGAATGAAATTTAAAAATAAAAAAAAATAAAAATTGTTGCTAATGCCCTAATGGTACAAATTTCAATACTTTTTTTTTTTGTATGAACAAATTTCAATACTTAAATTGTAGAAGTAGCCTCAATGCCATAAAACCTTAAAATATGTTTGGGGTAAATCAATAGATTCAAAAAAGAATTATTAGTTTAAATAGTGATCCTTCTTTCGAGGGAAAGTTAAAAGACAAAACTCATGTTCCATAAAACTATTTGTTTGTCATCATTCATCCACGCGATGACTCCAAACTTGTATGGTGACATGTGAAAAGTAATCCTTAATCTAGACCATTCATTGGTTTACAAGTTATTTAATAAACCACTTATAGCCACTTGATTATGACTTTTTTAGAACCTTCAAAAATTACTTTTTATTCCTGGGTACCACAGGTGACAGATCAGGTACATATCACATTGGTGACGCCTCATCAACGGTGTGAAATTTGTAGTACACCTTGTGTTCATGCAGCTGAGCTCCACCATAGAATAGACCCATCGTTCTTTCACTTTGAAAAAGATTCGCCCTTTAAGAATTTCTATTTATAAAAGGGAGAGGATTTGCCGTGGAATTAAAAATTTCCCAACTGGACCCACAGTTCTCGATAGCTAACCGTTTGGATCTGACAACATTTTGACCGTTACAAACAATTCATTCAAAAGGATTTTCAAAAATCATAACCCTACCGCCCTGCCACTTCTCTCTTATTCCACTCCATTTCCACGAAATTACAATTTGCATCCAGCCACGTCAACTGTAAGAAGCAAAAAGTGGAGTGCAAATAGCAACTCTCTTCAAAACCCATTTTTTCCCCGCTTCACAAAGTACCGTCGATTCCCCCCCTCCCCAAAACCAACGGCTCAGATCAACCAAATTAATTCCCAAATCACACACAATCTTGCTCTTCCCCTTCTTTCCATTTCCAACAAGTTTCTCTGCTCTGCTGTTTTAGCTTCTTATGTTCTTCCTATTGATTTTCCCAGAAGGCTGTTGGGTTTCTTTCCGGGAAAAGTTTTGAACTTTCTGGCATTTGGGGCAGTTTTACCAACTGGGTCAGTGAGAAAACCTTCTGGGCATGTTCGTATAGTCAGAAAAACCTCATAGAATGCCTGTGTCAACAAGGTCCCAGATCACCAACCAGGGGCAAAATGAGCCAAACTCAGAGCAGCGAACGAGGAGTAGAGCTAATCAAGAAGATACCCATGTGAATCTTCCTCATAGAAACCCACACCATGGCCTCAAAGAGAAGATGAAAGCCTTGACCCTCTTGTATGAGCAACAAAAGCAAGCCTCTGTAGCGCTCAGGAGCCAGTCTTTGAGGCCGCCGGAAGAGCACCGGTTTACGAGTACGACCCACCCAAGCGTCGAGCTCCTCGGCTGTTCTTGTAAGGAAGAAGACAAGGAATCGAAGCCAAACCATGTCATGAGAGAAAACGCAATGCCCAAATTGCCTAATTCTACAGTCACAAGAACTTATGTGCTGCCTCGGCCGCCGATCGATGACGCGAAGGAGAATGTGGTGGCGGGTTCGGATCGGATTGTGGGCTTTTCGTGCCCAAGAAAGGCAACGGTCTCGACCACGGTGGCACGGAAGCTCTCGATGGGGGCATCTGCGCCGCCTCCGGAGGTCAAAGGCATTGGTGGGAGCAAGAATGTGCAAGAATTGGAGAGGCTGGAGACCGTTTCTGAGAAGCCTGGCACCGGCACGGGTGGAAGTCGGATTCTTGTGTTTGTGAGGCTCAGGCCCATGGCCAAGAAGGAAAAGGAAGCGGGTTCGAGGTGCTGCGTCAAGATTGTGAATCGGCGGGACGTTTATCTGACGGAATTTGCGAATGAGAATGATTATCTCAGGCTGAAGAGGCTTCGCGGACGGCATTTTACCTTCGATGCTTCGTTTCCGGACAACGCTACTCAGCAGGAGGTTTATTTGACTACGTGAGTCTTTGAAGTTATGAGCTTTGTAATTGTTTTACTATATTTGGCTCCTAATGCTTTTATGAATCCATTTATATTCATTGAAAACTTTAGATAATTGCTGAGAATGCTGCTTACTATTCCCTTTTAAAGATTGGATCTTGCTGCATAATATTGCTTTGATTGTTGGTTGAAACTTCAAAACAACCTAGTAAATTTAAAAGAATTAGACATTCTTATATTGTATTTATTTAAAAGAATCGGAAAATTCGACCCAACTAAGCTAATGGTACTTCAGTCCTAGTAAATTTTAGGGTTTTGTTTGCTGAGGTCAAGAGTGTTGAATAATAATCATAAGTTTCTTTCCTTTTTCTACATTTTCTCAGCAACCAAACAGAAAGAGCAGTTCAAAAATTGCTGCTAATGTTTCCTGACTCTTCAATATACGTGGAACCCAATTTCATTTTTTATGTTTTATTTCCAACATCTTTGTGTGCTTCCAATGAGCAGTCAATAGCTGATTAATTCTTCAATTGGAAAAGAGATTTTTAACAAAAAGAGGCACCCATTTTGATTTTCAGAACAGCGGAGCTTGTGGAAGCTGTCCTGCAGGGAAGGAATGGGTCAGTATTCTGCTATGGTGCCACCGGAGCTGGGAAAACGTATACAATGCTAGGCACGGTGGAGAATCCTGGAGTGATGGTTCTGGCAATTAAGGATCTCTTCAATAAGATAAGGCAAAGGAGCTCTGATGGGAATCACACCGTTCATCTTTCCTATCTTGAGGTCTATAATGAAACCGTACGGGACTTGCTCTCCCCTGGAAGGCCTCTGGTCCTTAGAGAAGATAAACAGGTCTGCTCTGCTCTCCACTATTATTTAGAACAAGATCAAATTAATTTCCATTGCTATTATAAGAATCATGTTATCCAGAAAAAGCAAATAAAAAAAAGAAAACCCAATATTCCCAATATGCTACAAAGACCCGACATTTAATAGAACAAAATAATATATGTTCTTTTTTTTTCTTTTTTGCATTGAAGAACGAAATAATGTTAGAGGTTCTTAAATATAAATGATAGGAATGTAACGCCCCGGTTTCATATTGGGAAGATAAAAAGTAGCCCACATAAAATGGGTGGTTTATAAAAATAGTCATAAATACTAAGTCTTACATTACTTAATTACCAATTGAAATTAGGCTTAAAAGAAATTATAAAGAAGCTTCAAATTAATTAGTCTTTTTGAAGTGATAGTACAAATATAGCTAGCATTTTTCCAACCTTACAAGGAAGGTCAATTCTATATCATCAACCTGTTAGTATTTATCGCCCACAGGAAGAAGTATATCAAACATCAGAGGAAACACTCATGAAAATAGATTATCTCAAACCAAATAAGGAAAGAGTCCAGGAAGAGAATTACTATTTTTGTAGCATCTTTTAGCAAGTAAAATTTTTAATTCAGTGAAATAGCATTTGTCTAATAAAATTAATAACAATGAGGGCAACAGTAATCATTTACCACTTCATAGCTGGTAAGTTTTGCTTCAGTAAGAATTATTCCAAAATGATTAAGTGATATATTTATAGAAAGTTTTGCTTCAATTCTATTCACAGGGGATGGTGGCAGCAGGTCTCACACAATACAGAGCTTATTCTACAGATGAAGTAATAATCCCTCCTCTTCATGAACATTTGGAAGTATAGACAACTGATTAGATGGTGACTAAATTACTCTTTGCTTTTATTTGGGTTGTTCCAGGTGATGGCAATGCTTCAACAAGGAAACCAAAACCGAACCACCGAACCAACTCGTGTCAATGAAACTTCTTCACGTTCCCATGCTATTCTGCAGGTACTTAGATATATATATATATGGCCTTCTGAGGTTGTTAAACTTTGAAGTTTGCGACTAAGTATATGATTTGTTAAATCCAGGTTGTGGTTGAATACCGAGTTAAAGATGCCAGCATGAATGTTGTGAACAGAGTAGGCAAGCTGTCACTGATTGATCTTGCTGGGTCAGAGAGAGCCCTTGCCACAGATCAGAGGACACTTAGATCTCTGGAGGGTGCCAGCATAAATCGATCACTCCTTGCTCTCAGCAGTTGCATCAACGCCCTTGTGGAGGGCAAGAAACACATACCATTCCGGAATTCGAAGCTCACCCAACTTCTCAAGGACTCACTAGGTGGTGCTTGTAATACTGTAATGATCGCCAATATCAGTCCAAGCAATCTCTCATTTGGTGAAACCCAAAACACCCTTCATTGGGCTGATAGAGCCAAGGAGATCCGTACAAAGGTTCATCCTCTTATTATCTTCACATACTTTCACCTCCATTCTTTTACACCAGCCATTGGGAAAGTATATATTGTCCCAATTTACAAGTGTTCTAAGTTATATGCAATGCAATGCTTCATTTGTTTTCATTTTAGCCTTTAAGAGAGTACATCTCAATTATTTGCAAGTCCACCAGAAACGTCACTTGATGCTTGAAAATTATGTGTTTGTTCTGATACTAAAATGGCATGACAACTATGCTAATTTCTCTTTCTTTCCCCTCACTGTCGCTCTATACAATTTCTCTAATCATTTAAGTGTTTTTTGCAGGCATGTGAGGCAAATGAAGAATTACAGCAAGAGCCTGAATCTGAAACAGACAAGGCCAAGCTATTACTTGAATTGCAGAAAGAGAACCGTGACTTGAGAGTACAGCTGGTACGGCAGCAACATAAACTACTGACCCTTGAAGCACAATCCTTGGCTGCACATGCCTCTCCAACCCCTTCTTCAGTTACTTCTCTGTTGACTCCTCCCACTACTACTACTGCCCAATTACCAAATGAGAAACGAAAACCCAGAGCCTCTTTCTTAGCTGCGAATTGTTTTACACCAGAATATTCCAAGAAAAAGGTGGGGGCAGAGGAAGAAGTTAGAGAGCTTCGGCGGACTGTAAAGGGTTTGGAGGCAGAAATTGAGAAAATGAAAAAAGATCACACTTTGCAGCTAAAGCAAAAGGATGATCTGATTCGTGAGCTCTCACGGAAGAGTGAAAGGCAAGCATCAGGAGTGAATAGGGTCGTAACGAGGGCTAGCTTGCGGCCAAAGGAGCCAAGCACTGGTGAGTTGAAGAGCCCGAGTCAACGATTCCGGTCACCAATCTCTACAGCTAAAAAAAGAAGCTTTTGGGACATAACAACAGCTAACAGCCCCTCCGTTGCTACATTAAATGGAAGAAAAACTAGAAGCCATGTAATTCCTGAACCTGCAGCGGCTCCCTCCATGCTTCTTCAGGTACTGTGATTATCTCCCTTCATGCTGTTTCCTATTTGTAAGTACTATAGGAGTTCAAAAGGTATATATATATATATATACCGGGAAAACTTCATAAAATCACTCGTTTAAAATGACCTTACAAAACTTAAAAATTCTTAATTTAGACTATTAAGCTTTTAATTTTTTTTCAATTTTTTCCCTTCATTAGAATTTTCCGTTAAATCTGAATTTAATTTAACAGAAAATCCTAACAGATGGGTGTTAAAATTCTCAAAATACTCCTTTTAAAAAAAAAAAAAAATGTAAGAATTTAGACATTGATTAGGATTTAATAGAATTTGCAAAAATACTCAGGCCTTGAATTTTTTTAAAATAAAATAATGGGTATTTTGAAAATTTTGACAGGATTTAACGAAAAATCTTAATGTAATGAAATTGAAAGTTGGATACACTAAATTAAAAAAATTTAAACTTTATGAGGTCATTTTAAAACGCGTGAAAGTTTATGGAGTGTTTTATGAAGTTTTTCCTGTATTCGACTACACATGCATGCATGAATGATCCCTCTAATAGGGAATTAATGGCTAGATGGCTTCCTCATAAGTTATGAATGAGGCTCAGGTTCTCTCATGTCTATTATGTATGTACACATGCATGCATGAATGATCCCTGTAATAGGGGATTAATGGCTAGTTGGCTTCCTCATAATTAAGTCATGAATGAGCCTCCCGTTCTCACATGTCTATTATATATGTATGTATATGAGTTTTCTTTCTTCTGCAACTGATGCATGCAGCTTGCATGTCCATGTTTCTGGTTTGTGTTCATGTTCGGACCACACATCATCAATTACATCATGCAGCCAGGATTTGCTCGACAAAAGCCCGAGCCACTAAAGTAACATAGAAAGAAGAAAGCGTTGTGGAAGAATTGAAGGTGATTACAATTTACAAGGTGGGGAAGACACGAAGAAAAAATTATTGCTGGATCAATCGGTAGGTGGTATTTGTGTTTTCCTAGATCTCTACTTGTAGCCCAAAGTGGAAATCGTGTTGCTCATTATGTTATTCTTTACTAGATAGCACTTATCTCAATGCTTCTTTTTTACAATCCCGTCATCAAACAATTACTAGTTCATTTTTTTTTTCTTTTGTAAGTAACAATTCCTAGTTCTTAGCCATGTTGGAGAATCCTAAAAAATAAACATATTATTATTATTTTTTTTTTTAAGATTATGATTTGAGTGGTTTTTCATGTCTAGCATCCTTCTTTCAATTCAAAAAGATTTGGAAGTGAGTTTGATTTAGCATTTAAAAAATTCTATTTCAGTCATATATATGCTCGTATGATGATTTGATAACTCAAGTTAACAAGAGAAAAGTGTATATTTAATTGCATCTATAGGATTAGTGTGTGTTAGTGTTATATATTTGGAGAGAATTTCCACATAAACACTTGGGAGATGTTCATCTTCTGTTTTCTTTGATTGTTATTCTTTTTTTAATTCATGTGATCAGGTGTTGTGTTTATGAGTTAATTAAATATAATTTTCTTTACTTTTGAGACCAAGAGGCATGTGATTTCCTTTTCCAAGACTAGCCTTATAAAAAAGATGCTGCTGTGGATCAAAGTAGCATCCTCAANGTATACTTTTGACCATCTCAAAAAAAAAAAAGTATACTTTTGACGGCTGCCTTCTACTGGAAGCTTTATTATACTTTTGTTTCAAATTGAGGGCATACCACATAGTATTAGAAAAAAGAAAAGAGACCATGCTACCTTGCATTCTTTTGGTCAATCTACGGTTCATCTCTTTTGTGAATCCCACAATTTTTTACTGGTTGAATTTGTCAAAAAGTTGTACGGAAATGGATAGCAAATGAACCAAAGAAGTAAAAAAAAAAACGTATTTTTCAAAAGAAAAGGGCTTATAACTGCCCGAGTTTCCAAGCAAATATGCGATAAAGCCTGGTTTTAGTCAAGAGGTTTCTATGTTCGTCTTTGATTTTGGAAATGGAACTTTCGTTTGGTGACAAAGCATCCCCTAGAGTGCTCACACTTGCTCAATGAATCTAATTTGAAAAGATTTTAGAGAAAAGCTCAAACTACTACTCTATTGTTAATGTTCTTCATAAATTATCAAAAAAATGTCAATATTCTTTTAATGACAAAAATACCCTTCATAAAATTAGTCATGGGTCGAGCAAGGAACGTCTCCCTAGTTCAATTTAATCCGTTCTTTTAACATGTGAAGATTTAATAGACATTCAAGCACAAACGCAACCACACGAGGGTATGGGTTATCAGTTGGGGATACTCTTTTTCACTTCCTACAAATAATAGCCATTTAAAATATGATTTTACAACCCTCCCGCTAGAAAAAGGAGATGAGAATAGAAAAGTTTATTGAAGGTAGCCATTGAGTATGCGCTGAGTGTACCACCAAAAAGGGACATAATTTGCATACAAATAGTATCAGTTCAAGAAGACTTAGGTAATAAGCAACTTAGAAAGTCTGACCAATAAATCCAATTTCCATAGTCACTTGAGTCTTACTATAATAGTAACTGGAACCCACACCCATCATTGACACACAGCTTTCCTTGCAATCAAATCAAAGATCAATCAAATAAGATAACAAAGAGAAAGAGTGAACTCAAACAAAATGACAAGTTCTTAACAATTTTCCCACAAAAACATACCCTCAAACGTTAAGACAAAATTAAAATACCTTAATTGCATGCAGTTAGTTATGTTAGCAGCCACCATGGTTGTTCAAACACTCATTTGTTTTTATATATATATCTGGAAGGAACAATTCCTAGAATGACAATAAATAGCATATCAACAAGATTCTGTTTCAATGAATCACTTGAGAAGAATAGGTTGAACATCCTCCAAGACTCCCACATCAACTATAAAACAAGGCATGCCACACATTTAGTGATCTATCTTCTTTAAACAAGTGTCACTTCAAGGAGCAATTCAGGCAAAAATGGGAAAGAAAACCTCTAGCAGCTCACATGCCTAAGCAAGTTGATGAGCAACCCAAAATCTATTCAGATAGGTGAGCTCTATGGATGCTCTCTTACATTTTTTACTCAAATTTATAATAATTCGGACAGTAAATTGTTTGGAGATTTGAACATCAATTCAAGTGGCTCTAATTTTGGACAATAGCTGTAAACAGAAAATGTTAGGAAATAAAATATTATATACCTTTGATGTCATAATATATATATATATATTTTACTTTAATTTTGGATAACACTTATGAACACTTTTATGCCTTCATGTTATTCATAAGATGTCTTGTCTTAACTAGTTTTATTATGATTTTTTCTTGTAATTCTTTGTGCCTGTGAGGCTATAATAATTAACTAACCTAGCCCTTACGGGTCAGAAGCATTACAAACCCCACAACTATTTGGTGGATAATTCCCCTTTCCCCCTTCCCCCTTCTTGACTAAAAAATAATAAAAAATAAAACTTATTGGTGGATAAAAAAATAACAACAATGTTAGGGAATACTAGCAACGAAAAACTGACATATGGCTTTCTTTTATGGTACATTTGGATGGTAATCTCTATACGATTCATGGGACTTCAGTGAAGGGAGATACCCAGGTATGTAAATTCTCTACCCAACTCCATTTTGTTTAGGAAGTGGATTCTCATTCTGAAGAGGTGGAAATCCACATTCCCTTGGCTTGGGGAATTTTTTTTTTTATTTATTTTTATTTTTTTTTTTTATCCTATATTCCCTTCCAACTCCAAATTGCCTTTTGTTATGTCAGGGACGGACCCAAGGGGGGGCTGGGGGGTCATGGTCCCTCCAGGCCCACTCCTCCCAAAAAAAAAACAAACAAAAAAAAAAAAGAAAAAAGAAGAAGAAGAAGCCATATTTATGGTCTTTTTTAAAAAAACTTTTTTGTGATGGCCCCTTCAAAAAAAATATTCAATACAGTCCCGCTCCCCTCATGAGGTTAAATGCCTAAGGAAAATGTAAGATAAATCTTCGAGTAAAAGCGATATTTGAATTCGATTCTTTATTTTTTAAATTTGAAATTTAGATTCATAATTATTTGCAAAATTTGAAATAGATTATTTCGTCAAATTTAATCGATTCTTCCATAAGTTGGAAATCTGTTAGTCAGAATCAATTGATCAGCCAAAACGACGCCGTCGTTTAGTGGAGAATTTTTTTTTTCCTATTGTTTTCAAATTTATACTACATTTCTCCAAATTAAAAATTAAAAATAAATAAATAAATAAAAGTAAGGGGTGGCTGAGCCACCCACTTGGCCAACAGGGGTGGTTCAACCACCCCCTATTCGGCCAAAGTGAGTAGCTGAACTACCCCTAATAGTCTATCCTACATCAAAAATATAAAGATATTTTGGAAAAAATAATTAATTCCAATAGGATAACTAACACATGGGAATCTCATATTCTTCATAAGGGAAATTCTTCGGTACATTAACCATTTTTGCAATGCAATTTTTTTTTTTTTTTTTGTTCCTAGAAGAACATGGAGAAGATGGTTAAGAGATGAGTTTAAGAATGAGCTGAAACATTATTCTCTCGAGAATCCTATTAAATTCCTAACCATTCTCAAATAGGATTCTCTCGAGAATCCTATTAAATTCCTAACACAATTCCTAAGAGTTCATATTTTCAAATGTTACATTCTTAAAAATGTGGATGTCGGAGGGAATGTAAGATTCTATGAACCAAACGCAGCCTTAAAGTAAGAAGAGTTACTACTTCATTAGAGAGAGGCTTGGGCCCCATGGCAGACCGCTGGTATTCTTCTCAAGTTATACAAAAGTATCCCCCATATTCAACCCCATTTTACAACATACGCACATTTTCTTTTCTGGATTTTTGTTCTCTATCAAACAAACATGATCCATGTTGCCATTAACATCCTTATTTATGCAACTCCATTCCATATAATGCATCAATAACAATACTGATCAGATACAGCTTCACCCATAGCATGCATCTTTTTCCATTTCCTTTTTCAAGTTCACTTTTCCAACTTCGATATATATAGCCTCTCTTGGTTCCGTACTCCATCCATACAAGCAGTAAATGGTACAATTTCAGCCGACATAAATTAATATGATACACAGGCTACAGCTTTAGGCGAGTCCCCTTTGTACACACTATTCTCTCTAAAATAAACGTTACACACAAATAGCTTTGGAAGTAGCAGATCTACATTTCCTATAGACAGTAGTGTATAATTGGAGCACCTTTAATGTTTTTGAATTTATTTATTTACTTTTTTTTATCTCTCATTAGGTGGTAAAAAGCAAAGGGTTGCATTTATTGGAGCAATAATGGGATAAAGAAGTTTGCCTAGCTAGGCCGAGCTTTATGTGCAGCAAGCAACTTTTGAATCCTTTGAAGAATGAATGATAGGGAGATGATAAGAACAGCCTTGGTTTTTGTGAAGGTAATCTAATCAATTTGATTTTTGTCCCAGCTGGAATCCAAACCCTCTTCTAGCCTCCTTATTCTTTTCTTTCTCTTTTGCAGGGAGAGAAAAAAAAAAAAAGAATCATAATCAAATCTAGTTGAAGCTTGAAAGCCTTGAAACTGGTACTGGGGTCTACACAAGATGACCAAAACACCCATCTAAAACATGTCATTCTTATGATTTTCATGGGGTCCAAGATGTCATATAAAAAAATGAGGTGCCATACTTTTGGGTACAAAAGGTCAGAAAATAAGGAGGAGAATGCAACAGCAGAGTCTTAAATCTGCAGAGAATCAAATGGCATAGGCGGAAAGCAGTCAACAAGAGGAAAAGCTCAATTTCCATGTCAGGAATTGGATATGGATTTTCTTTTGGCATTTTGCTTTTGATGACTTCTATGATTAGGCTTTAATAAAATTTCTTGGGATCATTTCACACACTAACTTGAGCACCAAAAGCAATGATTGGAACCATCTTACACTTTTAGACCAAGTGCTGAAAATTTATAAATGTTTACACTATTTCAAAGTTGCCAAAGGATCCTAGCTGAACAGGGAAACAAAGAAGAGATCTTCAAACAAACAAACAAACAAAAAAACCAGACAACTAATATTGATCAAATTAAGAAAAAAAACAAAAACAACCCTCTTTAAACTATTTTCTCTAGACATTTAAATGAGTCTCACGATCCAACTATGTGTTATCAGATTTACCAGTCAATAGGCAAATCACCATTCAAATGAATGAAATCACCAGAGCAATTATCATTGTTTGCATATATCCTTTTACCTAAGTGAATTCTCCTTTTACATCATCAAAGAGGGGAAAAAATTCCACCCTACGGCGTTTGAGAGGAAAGGTTGATTGTGCAAGAAGAACAAGGTTAATTCTGAAAGTTCCCTCCTTGATTTGTTTGTTGCTGGACTAGAAAATAAAAAATAAAAAGAAAAAAGAAAATTCTGAAAGTTTCCAGGGGATGGATCCGAAGAGAATGAGTAGATTCATTAAATAATAAACTGTATATGCAGAACAGAATGACATAACTCCACTATCACGGAATTGCTCAAGTAATATGATGGCCGACTAAACAAGAGGGAATTCCATGAATAAAGTCGACTACTTTTTCAAGTTGTTGTAAAAGAAATTCTACATTAAGCTCTTGAGTATTACAGGCGAAGAAGATGAAATTAAACAAAATGCCAAGACAATCATGACTGCATTAGCCTCCTTGTCTCATCACTTAAATAAAAGGAAAGAAAACTATAGATATACACCTTCATGACCCCCCCACCTTAGACCTCTACCATCCTCTTGTAATCTTGTAATGTATTGCCCACCCCCACCTAAACTAACACTCCACAAAGAAAACAGAGGAAAAAAGAAAAAAAAAACAGAAAAGGAAAAGTACTTAATTAGAGAGAACTATGCCTCCATCTTCATGATTGAAGAGCTACTAATTAAACAAAAGTATGATTAGCTACTCTTTGATGATCGACCTCAAAGCAAAGCAAAGGAAAATGAACAGAGAGCTCCTCCAATTGCTGCTTTTTAGACTCTAAGCAAGTAGATACTAAGCTCAGGGGCTCCATTGCTATCAGGATTCATCATATAGAAAGCCTCAGAATCCCTTGACCCCACAATTCTCTCAAACTTGGCTCTCATGTACATGAGTTCTCCGTCGGACCCAGCTTGAGCTTCAGCTTCATTCCCAGGCAGAACACCCGCACCCATTGAAATTGGCTCCACAGCCTTCAACACCTTCCAATCCTTTGGCCCACACTCTCTCCTCGTTGCAAACCCACTCTTCTTTCCATTGCAATAAGTCCTCCACACCGGCTCCTCAAGAAGTCTCAAACTTTTCTTTTCTTCTTCTTTTTCTTTTTCCTTATCACACTCCAATGCGATTCGAACCAACCCGGATGCCATTTCCCGAACCAACCCACTGATTGGCGTGGCCAGCTCAATCAGAAACGCAGGCTGCGAAGTGGGATCTCTTTGGAACGCGAAATGTACGTGCCCACGTCGATTTCCAAACAGAGTGCCTATCACTCGCGGACCGAGGCCCCCCGGCAGGCTCGACCGGTTCTTGCCAAACGCCGTCAAGACCGACCGGAGCCGGGAAACTGCTATGGCTTGGAGTTGTTTCCTCTTTGGCACGTGTGGGGGGGCAGAAGAAGCCACGGGTGCTTCAGGCGCAGCAGCAGCCTTATCATGACGATCGTCTTGGTTTTTCTCTTCATCTTTGAGGTGGGTGTTTGTCTTTGAGGAGGATTTGAAGCTTGGAACTTGTTCGTCGTCGTTTTCTTCGTTTCCAACCTTGTTTGTCCAGTGGAAGTGCCTCTTGGAGGAGAAATCTTGAGTGCTCTTCGCCATGGCTTGTTGCTTCATGTGAGAAAGCAAATCAAAGACAGATATTTTGTTGGGTGAGAGAGAGATTGGTTCTTTTTTATTGAGATCACAGTGGGGAGGCTTTCATTAATGCTTTGTTTAATTGTTTCTACTTCTTTCTTTGTTGTGGTGCCAAGGAATCCTGACAAAAGAAACATAGAGCCTGCCCCACAAACTGATTTAGGAAATCAGAGGGAGAGAGAGAGAGAGAGAGATAGAGAGTGTCTTTGAAATAGAAAAGAAAGGAATCTAAGGAGACAATGTGTGTGTTATTTCACTTTCTTGTGGGGGCAGGAGGGGAGAGAAGGGATTTTGCTTGACTGACTCTTTTGACTTGAATCCAAAAAAATTAAAAAAAAAAACTGTGAAGACACTAGACAACACTAGACAGGCAAAGCTCAATCACTGCGCACATATCAATGATGTGTAAGTATATATATATATATGTGTCTTCTAGTGCAAACGTACACCACGGTAATGTTGGGGTTCTATAAAGAGTTCTCTGAATTCTCATGGGACGATGTTGGGTGCAGAGTTTACAATTCCACGATTCACCTACCTGCGAACTGACACCTTATTGCTTTTGTGGGGGGACGGGGGGGGACCCCACCACAAACATTGAAACATCATTCTCAACTTGCGTCGTCATCCCATGTTGGATTTACAACTCTTTCATCATATATCAACAACAAAAAGCTTCCCATCAAACAGACTTGAGACATAGCCTCTTTTCTTTTTAAGCGTC
Organism: Betula pendula; assembly: GCA_900184695.1. Classification (NCBI taxonomy): domain Eukaryota; kingdom Viridiplantae; phylum Streptophyta; class Magnoliopsida; order Fagales; family Betulaceae; genus Betula; species Betula pendula. The sequence goes on along the minus strand of FXXK01000813.1, from coordinate 245,035 downwards.
TTAAATCACTTTTTAAGCCCTAATGGTCTCTTCTCTATCAACATTTCATTTCACAAAATATAGCACCAAAAACTAACCGACCCCTTCCTTGCAAAGATTTACATAAAAACAAAATAATTTACATATAGTTCCGAAAGAGGCAATGAATTGGACAAAAGAGTGTCGCTAATTACATCAACTTATAGACATGGATCCATAGATAGAATACAAATTGAAGTGCGGATATATAGGCCAGCAAATTTGTCAATGCTTTTTTGTACAATAACATAAGCCCGGATGGAAAAGCCATAAGGAGGCTTGCCTATGCCTACAAAATAAAAGCTCCTACAGTTAGCTCTCTATAGTTTGGTCAGGATCATCGGGTTGCTTCGGGGGAGCCACCCCACCGTTCATTCTTGCACGAGCCTCCGCAAACATTCTCTGTTGCTCAGCTAATGCTTCTTCCTCAGTCATCTCAGCTCCATTGCTCCACTTGCCACCTTTTAGAGAGTCCTGCTGGAAAACATTCCCTAAAAATAATTAGTAAATACACCTCTGCCAAGTCATACCATGCATGTAGTAGCCACATCTGCCTAGTTCACCAGTTCAATTGCCCAATTCAACCAACCGGTATTAAGAAATATGCATTAAAAAGAGAGAGAGAGAGAGAGAAGGAGAAGGAGAGAGAAAATTGGGTTCGGGGAAAAAAAAACAATGTTTGAATCAGCTGCACCAACAGCTAATTCCTAAATTTCACAGTTATTGCTTCATTCCAGTTGTCAAAAAATCAGTCTTGCAACAAGTTAACCTCCACAATGAGCATAAAGAAAGAATAAATTACCATGGTCTCAAGCTTGTGTTGTTCGTAAGCTGCATAAACCTCCTCAATGTACTCACCAAACCCCAGTACCTGATAATAAATTTACATCCATGAGTCATCGTGGAAACGTTCTACAGATACAAATCACCATATATAAAGGGACTAAAAACCAAATGTTTGCAATTTTCAAAAACAAACATAATTGAGGCATAAAGAAGAATATTGCTAACTCTGACAATATGGCATGTAAGACACTATTAGCATGTTACCAGAACAATTTCCTGTGACAATAACCCATAAGGAAGAGAACTCTGTATTTTTATTTTATTTTTTTGTGGAGGGGGGACAGGGACGGGGATAAGTCACTCTCTAAATTTTCCAAGAAAAAACAACAGAATACTTCCATGCTGTGGGGAGTTCCCTATAAATTGACATAGCCATATCCGTCTGAAAATGAGGAGAAAATGCATAGACAAGAACCATTAACAAAACCTAAATGCATACAGGACATGCAAAGTTTGATATTCAAAAGCACAGATAGTCTCTCAAGACATAAAATATAAGGTCAGGGGCACATGGAGATGGACAGAGAAGAGAGGGCGCCAAAACTGTGTGGCCATATCAGGCAGGATTTGATCACAATATGGTGGAAAGCATGATTACATAATCAAGTGCATGAAATCTCAATTCAAACAACGACTAGAAGTAAGAAGAAACAAATGTATACATAAGAGTACTGGGATACTAGAACATGGAAGTGCAAATGCATCATGGACAGTTAACAACTAAGCAAATATAACACACAACCACAAACAGAACAATCAAGCTAAGATCTATAGGATGATTCAAAACCTCTAAAGCCTTGAGTACATGCTCAGGTGCAATAGTTCTTTTCTCCTCTCTGCTACAAACTTCATTAGACTCTGATGAGACAAGGTTTATAAATTCTGCAAGAGCATAGAATAAAAGACAAAATCTCCCTTCAGTACAAAAAGAAACATCGACTGAACATCTACAATAAAAACAAGCAACCAATTGGTAGTAAAAGCATACATAGTATAGAAAGAAATAATTTTTTTTTTTTTTTATAAGTAAGGTCAAATTTTATTAAAAACAAGCGTGAAGCGCCCCTAAGTACACAAGAAATATACAAAAGGAACACCTAGAAAGAAAAAACAACAAGCAAGCACAAACCCGCAAAAACCAAGACAGCACCCACAACGAAGAAAGAAATAATATATTAACCCAATTTACAGTAAATCGTATGTCAAAACTGCCGGGGAATACCAGCAGCATAGAAACATCAATAAAGCGAGTGCAATACTTTTACCGAAGGATCTAAGTCACTTGCAAAAGAAGTGTTTGATTATCTTAAAAGTCATCAATATACAATTCAAAAGAACTTATAAGTCACCTCTAATTATAAACAAGCCAAAGTTTGATTTGTTCAGCTTTGAAGACTATATACAAACTTGTCTTTAAAAGGTGTCAATATCTAAGAGAAAACAACAAAAAACATTTTATTATATGCATCAAAATGGTTGGCAGACAGAGATAATGAAAATTGCAACCATGTCCCTTTCTTTACATTCTATTAAAAAACCTTTAAGTAGGCTCATCTCAAAAGCAATCGCAGTAGGACTATAAGAAGGTTTGGCTTAAACAAGAAGGGCAGGCACAGAGACTTCAAAATTGATAATTCGATGAAACATTTTGTATTCATGACCAAACAAAATGTTTCTGTGGCAGTCACTGTGAGTCAAAAGTTAAGGTTCCTAATTGTCTTCTTTAAATATTTTTAATCAAACTATTTTCTTGGATTTCTCAATGAGATTCCCTATAATTCATATAAATCAGCAGTATACAACATTCCAAATTTAAGGAGCCTCAGAATGTCAAACCAGCAGTTTTTTATGCACAAGAAAGTCTAAGGATCTCAGGCTAACCCTGTGGTAATGCATCAAAGCAAGGTACATTTGCCTAAGTTCAATTACAGATCAAAAAGTGGATTGTGAAAGTGTCAAAACTATGGAAGTAAGAATTGAGTGGTAACTTTACAAATCCTCTGTAGGATTAATGTTTCTGAGATGCAGCTTTAGTGGCCTATAACTCTTTGCAACATAATTGAGCTGAACTTAGTGATGCTCAAAACTACACTAAATAATGGAAAAAAAAAAAACTCAGGAAATCTAAAAATCATATCAAGTTTTACATATTCACAAGCAGCGGCTCATTTCTTTGTTAGCCTCTAAAGAAAGAAGCCATACTCTTCAAACTCAACCCCAAAACTCCTCATGCCTTGAGACAGGTCTTTTCTTCCTTTGTCCCACATGCTTATGTGAGTGTATACAATAAGGACGCCCTTCCATATATGACCTTAACTTGCAAACCCTTTGAGATGCCATAAAAAGCTCAAGATTTATCTCAATGAAAAATTGAACTCATAAAAAGCCTCTGACATTGCAGTACTTAAGGTGACCAAACAAGTCCTATTTCAGTATTCATCATGATTTCTACCAATATGGGAAATATTGGATTCCAATGAAAAATATAGATTAAGAAAAAAACAGCTTCAAGATTTATAGAAACAAAGAGATATATCAATGATGTATCAGAAAATGAAATCTATGCCAATTGTCTTTGGACCAAAGGGCAACTCCTCGTCCCATAAAATGGGATTAAAATTTTTATCCACGGGTTCAATGCCGGGTGTGTGAGTGTTATTTACCTATCAAATGGGACTAATGCAATATAAAAGCCAAAAGAAATCATCATTTTTCTCACCTACACAACACTCAATTAAAAGATCTTGAGCATCTCTTGCAACGCGTACGTCGGGAGGCAACATCTCCTTGATGATTTTGGTCATAGTTGCTGAAAAGAAATCATGGTTTGCATCAATATCGTAATCAAGTACACCATATCAAGAAGCATACATTGTGTGAGCGTCACTTTATTCATACACATAGAGATGACTCTTCTATTCTCTGTAACTGCTGCTAATGATAATTATTTCTTAAAAATAATAAAAAGATTGTGAACAAGGAACGAGAATTATAAGCCCCAGCACTCTGACCGTTCTAAACCAAAGGCAAAACACACATTTAAGCAAATGACCCTTTTCATATCCAAATCAACATCTCCCAAATGTTTTTAGCGTCCATCAGACTCAAATAGATATACCCAACATATTAACATCTTATATCATTAGCCTCCTCAACTATTTTGCTTTCTTAACCACTCACACTGGACTCAACAAAATAGCTAAAAAGCTATTTTGGCTAGCTTTGCAACAAAAAAATGCTCCACATCCGGTTAAACAAAATGACAAAAGATTTGCTGAACTGCTACAATGCTCAACAAATTAATAAAGCATTGTAGCTCAACAAATCCTTAACTATATTAATAAAATAAAACAATCTTGTTTTCTCTCTTCTTTGGGAATAGGGAAAGTAGATTAAAAATAATAATATTTTAAATGAAAAAGTAAAAGTGAATAGTTAAAATGTTGAACCGGATGTAGCTACTTTAGAAAAGTTGATAGTTAAAATAAAAAAATGTGTTTTGTAACTAAATATTAGTTGAGCCGGATGTGAGTCCCCCCCCCCCTTTCCAAGCATGTTGCTTTTTACCCTACTTTTACATGAATCACTTTCCTTGAGAAATTACAATTGTTGTTTTCTTCCTAGGGTTAAGAAAGCTTACTCCAAAGTCACAATATTACATCAAGTTAAAACTTGCAAACCAAACAAAATGAAACACAACAGATAGCAACAGAATTAATTTCACTGAATAACCATAACCACTGCAATAATTTCTTAGAAAATAATCCCCTAAACCCCAAACAGATCACTATTAAATCGAACCACCTATTTTATATCCTAATACATCCAAACTCAAGGATTTTGCCTCAGAAATAATAACGAATATACAACACGAAAACGAAAACAGAAATAAAATAGCTAAAACCAAAACTGAAAGAGCAAAGAAAAACAAAAACCTCAATAATCCTCAAATATTCCTTAAAATAAATATAATGATTTTTTAAAATTAAAAAAAAAAAAAACATAATAAAAAATTCACCTTTTGGAAGCGAAGCGTCTTCCTTGGACTTCCCAACGATATCCATCGGCTCCATCCTTAACCTTCAAACCAAATCCAACCATAAATGCAAAAACATTGAAATTCAAATATATTACAGATCTGAAACTCAGCGATGCAAAAGAGGGACTTGAAGGCTGTGACTCACCGAATTACTGAGTCGAATCAGGGAGGCGATCGTGGATCTACCGGTGTGCAGGGACGAGTCAACCGATTGAAGACCCTGTTAAGGGCACGGGCGTGATGGTTTAACAATGGCTGAGTATGGTGATCTTGAGCAGAGAAGGAAGATGAGAGAGGATGGGTGTCCGCGAAGCCTGCCTTTTGTGGTTGAAAGGGTCCAGAATAGTCGCTGGCCTCCACTACCCTTGCGTTTAATATCTTTTTTATGCGTTTTGAGTGAGTCCGTTACTTTTGCGTTTTGTGTTGTAACGCCCAGCGTTTTGTACTTTTTCTTGTCTTTGCGTTTTGTTCTCTTTGTTATACGTTTTGAGGGAAGGAAATCTTACAGCTGTAATTCTGTTGGGGTGCGTTAAGGATTGCGATTTTATAGATAATAAGTACAATTTTAAATCAAATCACAAAAAATGAATCTTTTGAAAATTGCATTTTTAAAAAATTATAATTTGAAAACGCATAAAATCTGTGTTTTCAAATCACAGGTAAAGAGATGTTTTTTTGAAAACACATAATTTTAAAAGTTAAACTGCGATTTTAAATGCCGAATTGCGATTTTACCAAAAGTTTAACTGTGTTTTTAAAAATCTCGTTTTCAAATCAAACATTTTAAAATTGCACTTTTTAAAATCGCATACCCAAACAAATCCTTAGATTATTATCTAACAAAATGGGGTCTATATGAGAGGGGTCCCAATCCCCTCAAATTCTCTTAGAATTCAAGTTTCACAAATTAACAAATCTCAACCGTCCCTCATCCAATACTCCAAACACATGCCATGTGTTTTTTATCGGCCAAATTCGTTTCCCTCCCAAAAACTCAACCTCACAAAGAACAAAAGAGAAACGCCCAAACACAACCACAAGAACCCATTCTCAAAAAGGAAAAATGCAAAATTGGTCCTTGTGGTTGACCTAAATTACAAATCACTCCCTATGGTATAAGAAAAAACTCAGAGATCCATGTGATTAACCAAAATAATAAATTAATCCCTGAAGCAAATTTCCGTCAAATTATTTTACAAAAATCGTTAATTTGTCATGTCAATCATTTTAACAATAGCGCGCTACTCTATTGGTTTGACTTTATAGACTAACTGTTTCTGTTAAAATGATTGACAGAAATTTGCCATAGGGAGTGATTTGTTATTTTAGCCAACCACAAGGACCTCTGAGTTTTTTCTTATACCATAGGGAGTTATATGTAATTTAGGCTAACCACATGGACCAATTTTACATTTTTTCCTTCTCAAAATCACACGAAACTCTCCCTTTCAAATATCCCAACACATAAATTAGATATCCGAAATGTGCAAATTGGCTTTCAAATGAAACATCCTCAGACTCCTCCGCAACAAAATCCAGCTTGAACACTCCCCTCCCACCGAGGTCTTTTTATTTACTCTCTTTTAAAAAAATATTTATTATTTATTGATGTTTTTTCTTTATGATGTTTGAGAATCTGTTGGTTCAAAAAGCTAATGAGTTTGATTTAATTCTTAATTTATGCTTCTTTGGTTTCGTTCTCCTACATGTTTGATGTTTAGCAACACTTTGCCGAGAATCGTCGTCTATGTTTCTGTCTCTTTGGCCATGTGTTTTTCGATGATTCACAACTAGTTATGTTGTCGGATTATTTTATAGTTAACGAGGGATTTATAAAATGTCTGAAGTATCGGATGAGCAATCAAGATAAATATTTTAACTAAGTAAAGAACTGCATTTTTGTGAAGTGCGATATATCAGATGACTAAGCACAATATTCCCTATGATTTACCTTATCATTTTAGGATAAGATGTTATTTGATTATATATTCCCTATTTTTTAATAAATGAAATAATAATTGCATCGTATAACATGATTGCACCGTCTTGTAACGGAATAATGACCATAGGCTTATTATTATTACGGGTTGATTCTATAGTCAAATAGTGTTGTTTTATAAAGATAGCATTGGATCCAATAGTTTAGTTAGTGACAGTGCACCATTTATTGAGTAGATCACCAGTTACGGCTTAGCCAGTCAGTATGGCCACTCGAGGTCGGACTGCTAGTATAAAACGATACGTTCGTGTAATGTCTATGGCACCGAAATTGTACTAAATATCATTTTGGACACGCTAACCCTATTGAGCGGAGGTACTGTTTTAAATAAATCATATTGTTAACATATGACTATTTATACAGTATTTATGAAGCATATTTCTACATTTAAGAATGAGAGTTTAATCATCGAGATTATGTCCCTCTTTTTAAATTAAATACTATCTTCTTTGTCAAATGGCATAATAACGAAGATTAGACCCGCTATTTACGAAAACATCGTGTGAAGTTCTTAATAACTTTTTATTTATTTAATACCTCACAATTTTCAAAAATAACTTGCTTCCTAAGTCAGCCGACTTATTCGGTTACTTATTGTAACAATCCTAATTCTCCTTTAAGGGTAGAATAGTAAATTGGTCATTAGTCCAATTTTTAGACAAGGGTAAACTTGGGTTAGTAATGAGGATGGATCAATTTAAAAGTTTTAAAATATATCTATGACTATGTGTAATAATAAATATTAATAATAATAATTTTGAGTTAATGGGTTTTTATCTTTATTGATTTTTATTAGTTTCAAAAAAAAAAAAAAAGAGAGAGAGAAAGTGGCGTTAGATTGCATCAACGGACAGCAAGTAGTTCCCTTGTTTTCTTTTTTCTTTTCCTCTCCCTTACTAGTACTTAAAGGGAATAAGACAAAACCCTATTGTTCACAGTCGTCACGTAGCAAACTCTTTGGAACAGCAAAAAGCCTTCTCTCCATTTTTCCTTCATTCTTCCACGCTGCACAGTGTTGCTCTCCTCATATTTTTTTTTTGTTCTAATTCTCTCACCTCAATTCACCTAGGACGAGCAAGTAATCTACTTTAGTTGAATTTTCTTAGTCTTTTGTTTACTCACATTCAGCTTTTACTCTTTAACATTCTTTTCTTCATTTTTTTTTTTTTTTTGTCTCTTGGCAGTGATGGTCGTGGCACTTATAGTAGGTTGACTATATAGCCCATGACATCATGCTTTGAATTTATGTCATTCTTTTGTCCTTATTATTTTTTATTTTTTTTGAAATTATGCCATCATGAACTTGCTTAAAATATCTTGAATATATATAGTATTTTGCATCACTTCGGCCTCTCCATGTTCTTCTATACCGAACTAGCCTTCTCTATTTCTTTTGTTTGTTTGTTTCCTTTCATGTTCGTTCATGCTAGACTTCTGTTTTTTTTTTTTTTTTTCCTTTTTCTCTTTTCTACTCCTCACCAAGCCGCCATAAACCAAACCAGCCTTTTATTTTTTTTTTGTTTCTTTTCCTTTTCGTTCACGTCACTTTTTCTTGGCCATGAAACTTTTTTTTTCTCTTCTCGATTTCCCCCTCAATGCAGTGCCGTGTGTGTGTACCTATACCAGCCTGGTTATTTTTCTTTTCCTTTATTTCATGTTACTTTTTCATTGATTCCAAGGACGTTTCAGCAATGAAGTTTTAAAAGTGTTAATTATTTTGGTTAACAAAGAATTAAGCTTTCAGATTGAATGTCACATAGACATGAGTCCTTTTTATTTAATTATTCAAGAACAAATATTTTTTTTTATTATTTTGTATGCCTTAGTCTTCATTCTGAGATTTTTAATCTATGAATGTGAAAATAATGATTTACAATACCTTTAAAGATTCATTCTCAAAATATTAGCAAGTCTAACCCATAATAGTGAGAGTTTACTTTAATATGGTATACAAGGGTAATAATACATTTGAATTTTTATTCAGGTGACTAGCTAGTGATCGAGGAAGTTCCTTTTTATTTCAGTTAGGAGGTAAGTAGATTCCTTACACCTTCTAAAGTCATAGATTGCATATCAAGGTTATTCATTTAATTGTTCTTTATTACCTTATGCATTTTAATCATGTATCTACGAACTCATTTTGTTTACATAGATGTTTCATAGAATTTTCTCTTTAAATGAAAAACAGCATGCGATATAAATCATTTTGTTATTTTAAAAGTTCTTGCTATCAATACTTTCTAATTATACTAAGTAGTTATTTTTGGAAAGTCCCAAATAAAAAAAAAAATAGCTATTTTTAGAAAGTTCATAAATCAAAATAATTCAAAAGGTAAAAACCCTCCTACACGTGGCCCCAAGATACTCAAAGGAATAAAAGAGATGAGAAAATTTTATATAAGATGAGGACATGTGTATGGAGGAGATACTTTTGGCCCAAGAGGATTCGAAGAAGAAAGAGCTCGGTACCAAAGCTAGGATGGAAGTGCAACCACTGAAAGAGGCTCTGCCAAAAGGTGGTACTCCATCAATTAATTGCCAAGCTGATTGCACCAATAAGTTAATCGGCTGGCCAAAGGGCATATCTGCGGCCACAGTCGTTGTCATGGTCACAAAGACTGCGTAATCCTAGTACACGGGGCGTAACAGTGTACATGGGCACTAGTATGAGAAGTGATTGATATAAGTTTTGACCTTAGAGATTTTTCCAAATGAATAAAATGTTTTAGAAGTAGTTTGTCAGAAAAGCGATTTTGAAGAGACAAAAGATTTATTTTTCTAACATTTCAAAAGGAACATTATTTGCAGTGTTTACCTGAGTTTTCTGCATCTTGTGAAAGGTTTTTAAAGAAAATGAATTTAATCCAACTACTTATGGTTGGGGGATATATTTACTGAGCTCTTTTTCGCTCATTCAATTTTATTTTTGTTTTCAGGTGGCGAGTACAGCGTTATAGGAGGAGGCCGGAATGGGGAACAGGGATAGATGTTAAGTCATCATATTTGCATTTAGTTATTTCATTTTAATAAGTGCATGTGCACGAGTTATAATTTTTATATGTAATAAACTTCAAACTTAGTGTTTCGTAAAACCAAGTGAAATTATTTAGTTGACACTATTTCATTTACATTATTCATGCATTTTATTTCAGCATTTAATTAATTACTCTGTCAGACCTTATGATTCTTTGCACCTCTAAGATAAGTAGTTGACAATCCTAGCCCTAACGGATTGGGGTCGTTACACTTCTTTTTCGTAAAATACCTCAATATTTTACAAAACCCTTAAGAGTTTGTTTAGTTTAGATCTGCACTAAGATTATGATATCAGGACAACATTTATTGTATTCAGGTTTGATCTTTTAGATGTAAAGCTTTATATCTATTCTTAATGATGTTATAATTGTTTATTTTACACTCATATCAATTATTCCGCTGAAACTCTGATAGAGATTAAATTATGGAATTTAAACAGTTACCAGTTAATTGTTTTAAATGTCCTATGGACGTTATACTTCAGTTTATTCCCTCTCCATGGATAAACTTGTGTATAAGGTGATTCTCAAGTCAGTGTTTACATATTTTTCCTTAACATGGAGAATAAAAATATTCTTAAGTTTTAATTTGATAATTAAGACTGTGAGACGAACCATGAATTTAATTATAAGTTAGCTAAATTCTTTGGGCATTACACTCCTCCCTTTTATTGTTAATTCTCGACTGGAGCTCAGAGAACCATTGTGAGTGTGTGAGGAGGAGAATTTTAAGAAGGACTAGGCTTTTTGGATCTTCGAAGTATCCATCCTAGTCTAGCTTGTTCTCAAGTTGTTACTTTGTTTAGTTTAGTTAGTTGTTGTGTCTTAGCTTCTGTGTTGTTAGTGATAAGCTTGATCATTAAGATTTAAGATGATTTTATGTTGGTTTAAGGAGTTTAGCACTTCAAACCTTGTTTTTGAAGTGTGAAACCCCTTATTTCCTCTTATGAGACCTTAAGAGATGTTAGAATCCAGAAAGGACCAAGGTTCTGGTCCAGGATGAGTTTTTGTGCCTTATCAAACATTCGACCCTCCTGGTCAAATGTTCGATGTTCGGGCCTAAAACGTTTGACCTTCTGATCAAACGTTTGATGTGTTACACCCAAGAAAATAATTAAGGAGTTAGTTAATAAAAAAACAAAAAACTCTTAAACAATTCCAATTAATAGTGTATATAAATAATAAAAAAGTAAGTATGGTAATGGTGTAGTAACAATATTAATTAATTAGAATGGATATGAATATGTGATAAGTAAATTAAGCATAGGGTAAAACAATAATTATCAAATGATATAATTTTAGCTAAGTGTGGGTCATAATATAAATTAGACAAGATATGAGCCTTAGTAAAAGAGTGGACCATGTGCTGCCACATGTTGGACAGCCATGGCCCATGACAGCTGAAATTAAAAAGGAACAGCTGGGTTGAGCATCACACGTAGCAGCCCACTTCCCTTTTTCCTTTCCTCTTCTTCCCCTGATGTTTCACGTCCAAGCCAGCAGCAACGTCCTTCTTCTTTTTCTCTTCTTTCTTCCCTGCTTCGTCCCTCACGTCTTCTGCAGTTGCTGTCCGTGAATTCCAGCAATCCTAGTCGTGAGTGTGGAAGGGAGAGAGCTGGCTGTGTGTGAGAGAAATTCAGTGATGGTGGGTGAGCCGTGAATCATAGTTGCTATCCAAGGAAGAAGATGAAGTGGAATTCAGCTATGGGTCTTCTAGAATGGTATAGTACCTAACCTTTCCTCTTGTTTTTCATTATACCCACTGATTTTAACACTTAAGAATCACATAAAAAGACTTGGGTTTCCATAGGTTCGAAAATTGGGCTGAATTGGGTTTGGTTGGAAAATTCTTCTTCCTTTGGCCATGCATGTTAACTTGAAGTGTTGGGTTGGAATCTTTTTGATAGTTTAGTTTGTGTTGATGCTGGACAGACTTGGGAAATTGATGCATGACTGAATGGTTGTAGAGTTTTGGGTGAATTTTTGATAGCTTAATTCATGTGGATGATGGACTGATTTTGGGAGTTTAATTTGTGTTTGGTTGGACTGTTTTATTAGTTGATTGTTGGCTAGTTTTAGGATAATGTTGGGAATGATTTGTGTGCTGTTTTGGACTTGAATTGGCAGCAAGTTGTGCATGTGTATTTGAATGGAATTTTGTGAAAGTGTTGTGCTGATTTTGGAGTTAACTTGTATTTTAGTTAGGCTGTTTTATTAGATGATTGAGTGTCTGATTTTGTGATAATATTGGACTAAATTGTGTGCTAATTTTGGAGGTTAGTTGTGGGATATATGTGTGTCTTGGTTGGCTGTTTTGCTAGCTATTTTGATGGCCTAATTGATGCTATTTCTTGATGACTTGATGATAGATTCATGGGCTGTTTTGATGGCTTAATTGATATTATTTTTGGTGACTTGAATGATGGATTTCTATACTGTTTTGAAGGCTGGATGATGGCTGAATTTTTGGGGTTTTAGTTTGTGTTTTGTTTGGTTGTTTGATGGATTATTAGTATGTTGCTTTGGGATGATTCAAGTGGGTTTGTTAGCTTAGTTTTGCTGGAAGTATGATGCTGGTTTTAAGTTATCTTGTAGTTTAATTATGGCTGAATGTAGTTGGCTTAGGGATGGTATTTTGAGATGTGTGTATGTGTCTTCGGGTTTAAAAGTTTACTTGTACTATTGAAATGAGATTGGATGATTGTAATTTGGTTCATGGTAATATGTGAATAGAGGCTTTATGTGGAGATAGAAGTCCTAAATGGGTTTCTTAAACTTATGGTTTTAAGGGTATGTAATATGAATGATAAATGGGTAATAAAATTTGTAAAAATGAATGAATGGTTGGTATGAGTTTCAAAAGTAATCTTGGTCTAATGATTGGATTAAATTAAATTGCAGTGAGTTTTATAAACGACAAGAGGAGTTTTAAGCAAGCTCGAGTGCCGTTATCGTGAATCCTTCTCGATCTCTTAAGGTGAGTAATCTCTTACTTACTGAGGACGAATACGTTTTATGTTTTCAAAGAATTTTATCAATGATTTTAAATATTTTAAATATGCTAAACAAGTTGAGAAAAAATAGAATTTTAATGCCTTTAAAATTTGTTTAAAGCTATGGAAAAGTCGAGTCATTCATATGTTTGAGCATGTTTTATTATTACTTGATAATTTCAATGTTTTATGAGATATTTGATGAGATATGATTGATATTGTGGTTGTGAAAGTTTTAAGATATGAAAGAAATGCTATGATGTATTGATTACTTTGTTGCTTTGAAATTTTGAGATTATGATGAAGGAATATTGATTTAAATGCTGTTGTTGAGACATGATTGTTGAAATTTGTAAGTACATTGACGTGAGCATGAACAGGGCTGAGCCCATTATTATTAAAGTAAAGAACAGGGCTGGGCCCACTATTATGAAAGTAAAGTACAGGGTTGGGCCCACTATTATTAAAGTAAAGAACAGGGCTAGGTTCATTATTATTAAAGTACAGGGTTGGGCCCACTATTATCAAAGTACAGGGCTGGGCCCATTATGATACATTACATGGTTCTTGATGATTTATATATATTGGTTTAAGAGGTATTTCATGCTAGATGTATTGGTATGCATAAGATTCTCAATGGGAAAGAACTTATATATACGTTTACAGCTGGATTGCATATGATGTTTTATGGATTTTTATTATGTATATTGGAGCATATGCACACATTTACAGTTATATAATGATTTAAATTGCTTTATAAATGTGTTGTTTACTTCATCAGCTACACTGAGTTTGATAAATGAAGGAATGATATTTTTATGAAATTGAGTGGCTGATATTGTAAGCAATTACATAAATAAAAGTTTTGTTCATTGCGAAAACCCTCGGGGGAGTCTTCATTCTTTATGAACTGTTGACTCACCCTTTCTTCTTTCCTTCCCTTATGTAATCATGGATAATCTCTATGATTACATATATGTTACTTTTGTTGCAGGTTGAGGGAGTGTGAGTTTAGAAGTTATTCAGGAATATGATTGGTTATGCTAGTTGGTGGTTTGCTGACTTAAGCTTAGTCAGCCTTTGTTGATTTGTATTGATGCTTGGTGTGACAAGCCATTAGTGATGTATTATTTATTGAGATTCAGTTGTAATGATTTCATGTAATGTAATAGAAGCTCTGGTTTATTTGATTGATAAGTTTATCAGGTCGTAGAAAGATTAAATTATTATAGGTGTTTCCGCTGTTTATATTGTTTAATGATGTAGTAGTAACGTCTTGTGGCTTATTGAAGAAAGAAAAATTTTATTTCCACTTTTGCTCTATGAATTTAGAGCAGGACGTTACATGATGTTCGAGCAAAATGTCCTTTTGGGGTATTAGAAGCCTAAGATTTATTTAACTCAAGGTATAAAACTAATGATAAGATTATTTCTCATATTCGGAAGTCGAAGATTGCGTAGAGGACTATTTGATTGACCTCTACGACTCAAGTGAGTAAAAACTCACATGAATACTTGTTATTGTTATTTTTCCGCATAGCATGATTATTTTGATATACAAATGTGAATGTTTATAACTCTCATTAAATGCCTATTTATACTCAACTGTGAATACAATTTGTGAAAACGGTTGTGATTAAAAAAGATAATGAAATGATGAGTTATGAAATGTATGCATATAAAAGACACGAAAGATTAATGTGCATCGTATGACATGGTACACCGGTATGTACGGTAGAACGATCATGAGATTATTATTATTACAAGTTAATTATATGCTCAAAAGTTTCTTTTATGAATGGTGAGGGCCTTGAATCTAATAGTTAAAAGTTTGTGACCAACACACCATTGTTCGAGTGGGGTACTGTTACGACTTTGCTAGTCAGTGCGGGCTACCTGAGGTTGGACTCGGTTGGACTGTTAGTATAAGACGGTATATTTGTGCAATGTCCATGGCACCAGAATTGTACCAGAAGTCATTTGGGACGTGCAAACCCTGCTGAGAGTGGGTAATGTCTTGGGTAGACCATATTGTTAACATATAATTTATTATTGAATATATCATAGATTATATAATTATATTGCATTGTCATAACATGTTTATGCTATGACTGAGAATATCAATGTTTGTGATTTATAAACTGAGTTCACAAAATAGTAACTTGTATAACATGTGTATTATTTGTTACTAAGTCGTGGATTTACGATTGTATATTTTTTTACTTATGATTTTATGCTGCTTGATAAATAGTTTAGACGATGTCGGAGTATTCGAGAAGTATGGTCCAGTTGGAGGGCATTCTCTGGGTGATCTTTGAGAACCTAGACCCCGTGTGGCTGAGTAGGATGTGGAGAGAGGAGACTCCCAACGAGATATAATAGATATAGCCTACATGTTTTATGTTGTAAAGACTAGGCTTTGATTTTGATGTTTAGTTAGATTTGAGTTGTAATTCCTTATGTTATTTTGATGACTGGTCTTTGACTATACTTTTTGAGACATCAATATTTATGATATTAAGGTTATTTTCAGTTATTCTGGTATTCTTTTATTTGTAGGTATTAGTTGCTATCTCTATTTTTCATAAGTGACAAGTTTTCCGCTGTAGACTCTCATCTCTAAGAATGTATGATTTCTAAGTTTTAACCTGAAGGATGTTAAGACTGGGAGGCAAACCGTTAAATTATTTACCAGTTAAATAATTTTGTCAGGACGTTATAATACATTATGTGAAATGTGATCTAATGATTCCTAAGTATTTAATGATAATACTTATATCATATAATGATTAAGTGTTAAGTAACCTATATCAATATAATATATATTACCTAATTACTAATATACATATTTTGATACTTATATTTATATAACCCATTTTAATAATCTAAATATATATGACCAAGCTAACAAGTCGAGTCGGGTGAGCTGGTCTGATCGAGTCTTAAACGAGTTAGGCTCGTGAGCCCCCATCGAACTTTGTCGGGCGAGTCGGATATGTATCATTTTCTAATCGAGCGAGTTTTTACAGTAACGAGCAAGTTTATGTAATACCGAGCTCGAGTTCAAGTCGCATTTTACCGAGCAGATATCGAGGGGATTGTCGAACAAACTATTTATTTATAGCCCTACCCGCATGTATACCTGTAGTTGATAACTACTATAAAGTTGGGCCAAGAACCACCTTGAGCTACAACATAATCAAGGTAGATGAAGTGGAGTTGTGGAACCAACACTTGGGTCATATGAATTTCAAGGATCTCTCCAAGGTATACAAGAAGGAACTCATCCTTGGGTTATTTGATTCGAAAAAAGTTGAGAAGCTTAAGTTATGTTTGATAAAGAATTTTGGGGTTTTTGAGTTTTGAATAATAATAAGTGATTATATGATATAAAGTAGAAAGAATATTGTGAATCTTTTGTATAAAAAAGTGAAAAATGTTGTTAAAAAAATGATTAATGGAATATTAAAAGTGAAAAAAAGTTAGAATGTTTTGGAAACGAGGAATGTTGGAGGGCCTTCTGGGATCCCTTTGGGACAACGTGGCCTTTGGCCACGTCGTCCCACTCAATTTTTCAAAAAAAATCGAAATTCGAAATGAAATGAAAGCCAGAGGCTCTTATGCATTCACATTTCATTCCCCCCCCCCCCAACTTTCATTTCCCCGTCGGAACTCCCTCTCTCTCCCCCAAGCCATTTCGTTCTTTCCTCTTCCACCCACCGCCGGCCACCGCGAAGGAGGAGCGCCAGCCACCACACCTCCTCCTCCCCACACGTTTCCGCCCCCCACCGGCAACTCTCTCTCTCTCGCCCAAGCCATTCCTCCCTCACAGATCCGTCCCTCCCCCCTCTTCCACCGGCCACCGCGAAGGAGGAGCGCCAGCCACCACAGACAGTGCCGCCTCCTCCTCCCCGCACGTTTCCGCCTCCCTATTTTCTCTCCGGCACCGACGCTCACCATCCTCCCTCACAGATCCGTTGAGGTACGTACAGTGTTTTTTTGTTTTGTTTTGTTTTGTTTTGTTTCTTGACAGTGGCTATTGGTTGTTTACATAGGTTCTGAGATCTACTTGTAGAACTAGAGATTTGGCTGAGAAAAGCGAGAGAGCACAGCAGGAGAACAAGGTAAAACCCATTTTTTTTCCCGAATATAATGTGTTTTTTAATTTTTTTTTTTGTTTTTGATAATGGCTGTCGGTGTTGGTTGCTTTGGTCATTGCTAATTTTTTGGGTTGAGAATTTGACTGTGAAATTTTGTTGGTTACATAGAATGTTTTGTTTTGTTTTTTTTGTTACAA